>JAJPUD010017443.1:9566-31295 GCA_023553655.1 Myrmecobius fasciatus
CTGATACATTGTTGGTGGAACTGTGAATGGATCCAACCATTCTGGAGAGCAATTTGGAGCTATGCTCAAAAAGTTATCAAACAGTGCATACCCTTTGACCCAGCAGTGTTTCTACTGGGCCTATATCCCAAAGAGATTTTAAAGGAGGGAAAGGGACCCACATGTGCAAGAATGTTTGTGGCAGCCCTTTTTGTAGTGGCAAGAAACTGGAAATTGAAAAGATGCCCATCAATTGGAGAATGGCTGAATAAATTATGGTATATTATTGTTCTGTAAGAAATGACCAACAGGAGGATTTCAGAGAGGATTGGAGAGACTTGCATGAACTGATGCTGAGTGAAATCAGCAGAACCAGGAGAACATTATACACAGCAACAAGACTATACAATGATCAATTTTGATGGACATGGTTCTCTTCAACAATGATGTGATTCAAACCAGTTGTGCTGTGATGAAGATAGTCATATACATCCAGAGAGAGGCCTGTGGGAACTGAGAGTGAGCCACAACACAGCATTTTAACGCTTTCTGTAAATATTTCCATGCATTCTGTTTTCCTTCTTAGGTTGTTTTTTTCTTCTTCTCTTTCTAGATCTGATGTTTCTTGTGCAGTAAGATAACTGTATAGATATGTATATGTGTATTGTATTTGTCATATAATTTATCCTATCTAGCATGTATTAGATTACCTGTCATCTAGGGGTGGGGGGTGGGGGGAAGGAAAGGAAAAGCTTGGGAAAAAAAAAGTTTTTTTGCAAAGGGCAATGTTGAAAGGTCACTCATATGTTGTGTAAATAAAAAGCTTTATAAAAATATATATTCAAATGATACCAATTATATATATGAAACAATGCAAAACACACTTTTATATTCTATGTTACCAAAAAAGCAAACAAAAACTGAAAAATATATACTTTAATTTGCAGTCAGAGTTTATCAGTATTCTCTCTAGAGGTGGATAGCAATTTTCATTTTTTAGTTCGAGGAAGAGCTTTTGAAAAATTGAATTATTGCTGCTCTTGTGTCCAATTAGCATTTTTCTTTGACATTTTGCTTTTAGCTGTTTTCACATTGTCATTTTATTTTGAGTTTACATCTTGGCTTTCCCTGTCTCTCCAAAAGTTTTTATGGTCACATTCTTTTTTGATTGTTTGCTCTTTTTTTTAAGCCTATTTCTTGTCTTTCAACTTTTATGTTAAATTTGGGCTCTGCTCACCTTGGGTTGGGGAGGCACTGTCCCGAACATCTTGTTCTACTGTTTTCAGAACTAGTTCTGGAGATGTGCAAATTTTCTGTGCTTCCAATGTAATATGATAGAGGAAGAGGTATGTTCCATGCTCTCCTAGTCTGAGCTCTTTACCCAGGAGGTTCTGATCTTTACATATTAAGTGTTTTTCTTGGTCTAGAAACTATGATCAGATTCCTTGTTCTGCAGTCACAAACCCTGATACTTTTTTTTACCCTTGTGCCCTTGTAAATGAGAAATACTCTTCCCCACCCTGTAATTGCATCTCAGAACCATTTATGAGCAATATTATAGCTAATCACTATCAGCTCAACCCAGTGGCAGCAAAAGTTTCCTTTTAATCTCTTTCTGTCCAGCTGTTCAACTGTTTTTTTTATCTCTGAGCTAAGAGCTCTACTGCTGCCATTGCTGTCAGGGCTACCTCCCAGATTAACTGTTTATACTGATGCCCTGTTCTCTAGATCAGAGACCACCCCAGTATCACAGACCTCTCTTGCTGACTTTCTAAGTCTTAGATTAGAAAATATCTCACTCTGAACTTTTGTTGGCACTTCCATTCCAAATACTGATTTGAGGAGTTATTATAAAGTTATGTGGAGGGGAATGTTGGGAGATGTTAGCTAAGTTGCAGCTTGTACTCTACCATTTTACTAGTTCATCATTTCCCCTACATAATTCTAATCTCTTCAACCTGGTCTCTATATTTTGAAACAATTTTTTTGGATGAGCCACACTTGTAGGTAGTGCAGCCCCACTGGTAAGTATTTATCGTTTCCTTCTCCAATATGGATGGTGAGGTAGGCAAGATGCTGCCCCAGAAATGGTCAGCTGATTAGCAATATCCTGTAGTTGAACACAATTCTACCAGCATGCATATAGCCTGTGCCTGCCTCCAAATCATTGACAAATGTTTTCTGCTTCACAAGTAAATGTGCCTACAGACTGGCCTCATCTGTCACACAAGGATAATAAATGATTGCTGCCCGCCCCTCACAGGATTGTTGTGGGGACAAAATGAGTTTGCCAGTGTGAAAGGGCTTTAAATGTAGAAACTACTATGCAAATATGAGAGATGATTAGTCTTCTTTATCCTCCTGTATGAGCTAGTGATTGAGGTAATTTGCCAACTCTTAATACTGAGCGCAGCTCAGCCCTTCTTATGCTTATACCTCATAGTCATGAAAATGAACATATACTGAATGCCAAAATATATCAGGGAGCAGACTTAATGAAAACCAGGAAGTGGACCAAAAAGAAACTAATATTCTTTGCCTTTCCCTTCAGTTATATATTGACTTGACTTTCAGAGGATTAGTGCTTTGTAGAATTTTTGTAGTGTTTTCATAAAATTGTAGCATTTGGGCACATGGGCTGAAGCTAATATTGTCCAAGGTTATCATTCAAGGTCAAATAAAGGTTAACAGTATATAAAAATGGTTTATAGTTTATAAACAAGTCAATAGTGTTGCCGGGCAAGAGACCACAGTACTAAAGCAGAGTTATAATACTTGATCTAAAATTCTGAGAGTGTATCCCATAGTCCACAGTATTAAGATTCTACTGCTCCATGAATTCTTTAATGCTCAAGAGAGTCTTGATAGTAATTGCTTCAACAATCGCCTTAAGGTTTCTGGTGCTCCTTAAACTACAATAATTTTAGGCTTATCTATGTAGCCATATCCTATATGGCTGTTTTCTAAATTTAAAGGTGCTTTCAAGGTCTCTGACCACAGGCCTTATTGTCAATATTGTATCACCAGGCAGGCAAGGGAAGTCAAATGCACTAGGGACTTGGAGCACTGAGACTTCATTAATGTCAATCTTCTCAGTGGTAGAAAAAGGTCCTAATAGCTGAGACCTGGTTTCTTTTAAGTCTCAGGTAACATATCACTTTATAGAAGGAGTCTTTCCAAATCCCTCTTATTTTAGTGCCTTCCCTCTTTTTAGTATTCACTAGTTGTACCATATATAGATTATTTGTACATAGATGTTTGCATGCTGTCTCCTTATTAGATTGAGACTCTTCAAGAGCAGAGACTGTCTTTTGCTTTTCTTTGTGTTCTAGTACCTACAAAATAGCAGGTGGTAAATAAATGCTTATTAATTGACTGAAGATAAATTGGAGGGGAAGAGATTGGAGATAAGGAGGTTGTTTAGGAGGCAGTGAGAATTGAAAGAAAGGTAAGAACTTGAGACAAATTGTTGGCAAGAATTTTCACATACATTTGGATGATGAACTGGTCCCAGAAAAGAGTAGGAGGGAAATATCAAACTGAATCACATTTTGGAAATGGTACCATGCTTTCAATAACTTCAAATTGTTTGCTGTTGTAAAGTCTATTTCCTGAACACCAGTATACCAGTAGTGGTGCGTAGCTGTAAATCATGTAGGATCATAAAATCTAAAATAATTAAAATTATCAATTATCAAAAAGACAATGGAAAGGTAAAATAATCAGGTTGTAGAATGTTCCCAGTGAAGAACATGAAAAACAGGCTAAAAGGAATTATTAAAGAAATTACACATATCTATATGAACAGCAAAAAGTTGGTCTAGTCATATATTTAATTAGATACCAGACAGTCAGCTGTAGTGGCACATTGTTATCTCAAAGATAATAAAAGAATAAGAGGAGAGACCTCCCATATATTCTATGGAGTAATTCCCAAATAGGATAATAAGGATGAGTTTTGAAGTATGTGTGAATCCATGAAGTTTGGGTATCTGTATTGCTAAGATTTTATCCATCTGAAATAAGAGATCTACTAAAATGCAAATTTGAAAATAACTGCATTGACAGGGTGCTTTAAAACCCTAATTGAAGGTTAATTTTAAATAATATATATTTATCTGTTTAATGACCAGAACCACAGGTAGATTTTGATACTTTTGTTTTATTTCTCTTCCTCTTACCCATCCTTTTTG
Organism: Myrmecobius fasciatus; assembly: GCA_023553655.1. Lineage (NCBI taxonomy): Eukaryota > Metazoa > Chordata > Mammalia > Dasyuromorphia > Myrmecobiidae > Myrmecobius > Myrmecobius fasciatus. Next base: position 13,739 of record JAJPUD010017443.1, read on the forward strand.
ATTTCTAGGGATCTAAATAAGATGATTTTCTGTAGTCTCTTCCTATGATCTTTTAATCTAAAATCTTAATGATCTAAATGCCTTAATCAAGATATGGCCATAACAAGTAAGTAAATTTTTCCAAAATACCTGCATGATCTCATTCCTGTCCTTCTAAAAACATCTGTCTTTACCTTTTTAGTTAGAAATATATTATATATGTGCATTTACAAATATATGTACATACACACATATTGAAAAAAAGATGGTCTATGTGAGGAAAGGACAATCAGAACATAAAAGTAGTTTGTTTTTATTTAAAATGGTCTTTTACTCAATTAATAGCCCTTTCTTTGATTAAGTATTATCACATGAAAGTTTATTTTTTGGCTTTGGTTTCATAGTGTAAAATACAAAAATTGTAGGAATCTAAGTCCCCTTTACTCCCAAACTAACAGCTGGGATCAAGGTATAAGTCAAACATAAATGTACGATTGACTTTCAGAACCCCAAATTCAAAACATATGTACTAAAAATTTTTCTCTCTCACTATTGATTTTATATTCAATGAAATATTTTCCTGGGATAGAGTATCAGAATTAGATGCTAAGTGATTTAAAAGCAAGGAATTATTCACTTGCAAATTGAATGATGGTCAACCATGGAGGTCCCCAAGGAGCTGTTTGTTCTTGTACTATAACATAGTTTTCATCAATTACAAATTTGCTGAAAATGTTTCTATCTCTTTTGAGAAAATTCCTGTTCTTCCAATTATTGAGGTTCTCAATCCTGGAGTCATCTTTGACTCTTTTTTTCTCTGTTTATTTCACATCCTAAAATTTATTCCCTTTTCACCTATACTTAATGGATCTCTAGGTTCCTTCAAGATGATGTTTAAGCATTGCCTCCTAGTTGAGGATCCTGGATTTTATATTGTTAACATTCCATCCCTCTTGAACTTACTTTGTATAATGCTTGTATATTTTTTATTTAGTTATCTCTATATACATTCTCTGTTTGTTCAACAGAATATTAACTCCTTAGTTAGGGGCAGGAGATATTTATTTTTATCTTTGTGCTTTGAACACAGCAGGTACTTAATATGTGTTTATGAAATTGAGTTGTGGAATCCAATAGGCTATTAAGTAGTGTCAATGCTATTTCACCATGTTACTTACATCTGTTTACTTCACTCCATTCACAAAACATCTGTCTCTAGTTCAGACCTAATCACCTCTTACCTAGATTACTGTAATGATCTTATAAATGGGATTCCTGATTATTGTCTCTCTTCTCATATTTATCTTTCACATACCTGCAAAAATTTATATTTGTAAAAACAACCTAACCTGGTCACTTCCTTAATCAGTAATTATGGACCATCCTCATTCCCTCTCGTATAAAATACAAAATCCTCAGCCTAACTTTAAACCCTTCTATAAAAGAGTCACCGAATACATTTCTGGTCCTATTTCATATTACTTTTTTCTTATTTAAATTTTTATTTTAATTATTAGATTTTCTTTTTTTAATATCCACGCAACTGTATGTAAAGCCCATCTGTTCATTTTGCTAGGAATAGTTTTCTTTTCTCTCTTTTGCCTTTTAGCATCCCCATCTTTCTTTTACAACACAATTTGGGTGCCATCTTCTTGATGACACTTTCCCCCAATCCCTCTAAGTTTAGAGCTTATTCTCTTTTGAAATTATTTTATGTAACATTGTGCATTTTTAATATTTTCTTATTTTTGTACATGTTGGGCTTTCCATTCCAGTCCTGTCCTTTTGCAGTGATCAAATGTTAACTCTGGAGAACAGAAATTGTTTTATTTTTGGCTTTTTATTCCAAGCACTCAGCATAGTGCTTTATATATGGTGGGCATTTAATAAATTTTTGTTTAATTGTTTGCTAGTTGAATTCATTTAATCTTATTTACAGATCTATAAGATCTTAAATTTAGAGTTAGGAGGGAACTAAGAGATTTTCTAGTCTAATCTCATTGTACAAATGAAGAAATTTGAGGGCAAGAGCAGTTAGGGAATTTGTCGAAGGTTATACAGGTAGTAAAGGGTAGATTTAAACTCATGCCCTTAAAATTGCAAATTAAATTTTCTTTCTATTGTACCATGTTGCATTTGTCAATTTATTCAGCTAATCATCCTGATTTTATGCCATCTGGAAATCTGATGTCATCTAGGCCTTCTTCCTATTCAAATACATTTTTCCTGATATCTTTTTTTCCATTATGATACAAGTAATCTTTGATAATTCATGTTTCAATGTATTTTCACTTTCATTCATCTTTTAATTGTTCTTTCCTTGAATTTTTGAATATCATGGTATTCCATGATTCACTACCATCTCATGAATCAGTGCCATAGACAAAGCTAGAAGAAAGTTGATAATAAAAAGATGAGTTTTGCAGGTTACTGAGACTTTAGGAATCATTTAAAATATTGTATAGTTTTCTGCCTGGAAGCTTTTTTTTTGTTTGTTTTCTTTTTACTATTTAAGCTAATTGCCCCAATATAGTCCCTTTCTGGAGAATAAATATAGTTTTAAAAAAAGAAAAATGTGCTTGACAAAGTGTTTGGCACATAGTAGACCATATAAAATATTCTCTTATCTTCCTCTATTAATGGAATAATATAAGAAGCTATCTTTCCAACAGAACTACCCATTTTAAGCAATAGCCTTTCTTAACCTACTTGGTGTTTCATATATGGATTACTAATGTTTCTCCCTAGCCAAAAAATCTATCAACAAAGCTCTTTATTATTAGAGGCTTGATGCGATCAGTACAATGCCATCTACAAATTTTTGCCATATAAAGTTCCTCACCAGGTGTAAGGAGGTACTCTCTTCCATTTGAAACTTGGATAGAATATTCCTTGTGAAAATCCAAAAAATCATTACATGTCTATTTTTTATACTTCACTTCCTATTAATGATCAGGGGATTGTAGAACAAAACATCATATCTATAGATGCTTCTGTCATAAAATCTCATGTGATCTTAAGAAGTCTCAGTAACACCTTGTTGGAGGAGATTCTTTTAGGTTTATTTAAAGTATGTTTTTATGCTTCTAAATACTTAATAGCTTTAATATAATTTCATGACTGACAGAAATATCAACAACTTTGAATCCTATTTTTACTTCAAACATTTTTCCACATAGATCTATATGCTTTGGCTGATGTAATGCTTTTAAAAAAAACATTTTATGGATTTACTTTTTGTCACATTCCTTTCTAAATATATCCATCTCTGTGCAGCAAGTCTTTTTTATTTTAACAATTGATAAGTACTAAACAAAAGATAAGAACTCAAACTTCAGCAAAGTCAACTGACATATTGAGTGTGTCTTGTGTAGTGTGCTGCATTCTTCACACCTAATTTCCCTCCCACAAAACTAGATTTTGCTGTGGCAAGGCAAGTGTTGCTTTTTAAAATTACCGATAAACAATAAACACAGTTGGATCTAGCATTGCCTAAGTCTTTTGACTAATTGTGTAACTCTGAATTTAACTGGTAAAGAGTAGTATCCCCAGATTTCTGCCTGTTTTCTTGTCATATTTTCACCAAGGATAATATTATATGAGTAAATAAATTCTGTAAAGATTTTATAGTGATAAGTAAAAAGGAGATAATGTCTTTATGATACACTTTTTGTTGATGGTGGTGATAGCAGTAAGCTTAATCTTTATGAATATTCATATTCTTTAATGCCTTTATTTAAAATACTTTTAAAATAAATGATTTAATTTCTTGAGAATGATTTTCAATACATTTTCTCCATTTTGTACATTTGGTTTATTAACTCCTTGATTGCTGCTTAAAAATGCCCTCAAATTTGTTGATTAAAATACTTTTAGTTGACCTTACCAATTACTGAAGTAATTGTTTTATAACTCTCCTCCCTTTTGGTAGGAAAAGCTCTCTCTATTCAATGACTTTAATTCCATTGCTTTGAGCTATGTTTTATTTTCTTGCAATCTGTCTTCCAACTTCATCACACAACTGAAAATACTTTCATCAAACTTAGTAATTTCTTAATTAAAAATAATTTCTTAATTTTTTAAAAAAAGATTTTAGTAATATGTTTTGACAATTCTTTAATTATCTCTAGTATCCTTTCTTATCCTCCAAAAGAGACTAAAAAAAGAAAGAGAGAAAGAGGAAAGGATTCTGGGAAGATGCCAAAGTAGGTCAGAAAACTTTTGTTTCTCCAAATTTTCTCCATAGAAAAAGACAGAACATTGTCCCGGAAGGAATGTAGAGCAGCACAAATAAACAAAAAGTTATTTCCTAAAAAAAAACAAAAAAAACAAAAAAAAAAAACTTAAGGAAACTCCATGAAAGACCTGAATTGGAGGCAGAGGTTAGACTGAGTGAAGTGCAAACACCTCTAGGGCGACTCTGCAAAATAAACAAATAACAAGTCCTGAGAATAACTGGAATTAGGAGGCAGCCTCAGCCTTAGAAACTTTCTATCTCTCAGACTGTATGGGGGTCTGACTTCTGAGTAGGAGGAGATTGGAAGAGTACCCAGCACATTTGTGCTGGCCAGATGTGTCCCGAGGTGAGCTGCTGCTATGGGGGGAGAAGGAACTAGCACACACTTGGTGAGTGCAGTAGCAAAGAAGCAGTAGAGCAGAGTCCCTAGTTTCAATTCCAAGGAAGAGAAGACAATTGTAGTTTACAGCCACTGTAAATAATGCTGGGAATAAGATCATATGCAGGGCAATATGACCAGGGATTCTAGCTGTGGTTTAGGAGTGGGAAAGAGAGGTCAAAGTTGAGCCCTGGGATAAAGAACAGAAAATAACTGTAAAAAGGAGCTGAGACTTGGGGCATTATTCCACATTATCTTGGGACTGGAACTTGATCTCATTAATAACTACTAAAAATAAAATAAAACAAAAAAGAATGAACAAAGGAGAAATAACCCAACCATAGACAATTACTGTGGGAATGAAGAACATCTGGATTCATATTTAGAGGAAGATAATGGAAATTTAAAAGTCACTCCTTTTTCAATAAAAAAAAAAAAACATCAAGCACACAAAGATTTCTTGGAAGAACTTAAAAAGGATTTTAAAAATCAAATAAGAGAGAATGAGAAAAAGTTAGAAAAAATAAGAGCCACCCAAGAAAATCAAGAAAATTGTGAAAAGAAAGCCATCCAACTTGAAAAAAGTCAAAAAGTGAAAAAAAAAGAAAAAGTGAAACATCTCATCAGAAAAACAATTGATTTGGAGAACTGAACAAGGAGAAATAATATAAGGATAGTCAAACTGGCTGAAAATTGTGATTAAAAAAGAATCTTGATGCAATATTACAAGAACTTATCGAATAAAATTGCCTTGAAGTTCTAGAATATGAGAAAGCAAAGTAGAAATAGGAAAAAATCCACTAATCACCACCTGAAAAAAACACAAAAGGAAAACTTACAAGAATATCATAGCCAAGTTTCAAAACTCCCACATTAAGAAGAAAATATCAGAAGCAACAAGAAAAAACCAAAACAAAACAATTTAAATGTTGTAGAACTACAATAAGTATTACATAAGGCCTAGCAGCTACTATGCTAAAGGACCATAGATCTTGCAATACTATATTTTATAATGCAAAAGAGCTGGGGTTATGATCAAAGGTAAATTACACAGCAAAGTATAATCCCAAATGGAAAAAAAGAACACAATGAACAGAAAAATTTTCTGGTATTTTTGACAAAAACAGCAGAACTTAAGGGAATTTTATTGATTTATATTGAATACTCTCATATGTTCTTCTGTGTATATAGCAATATTTTTTATTTTCTTATCTTGTATTTAAGTTTAAAGTAAATTTAAAAACTTTAAAAAGAGAAACAAATAGGATAAAAATTCTTCAAAACAAATTGATACCCTGACATTTTATGCAATGTTCCACATTGTGAACACTCATCTCTGCAAAGAAGCATGGGGTGATGTCTTCTCATATTTTTTCCTTTGGAGTATCATTCTTAGTCTTTGCAAGATTTAATTCCAATAGTATTGTGTTGGCTGTTTCCATTTCCATTTTTAGTAATATTAATATTGGTTTCCTAATTCTGGCTATTTTATTTTGCATCAGTTCATATAAATCCATTTTTCTGTTTAACAGGGAATTCCTCAGGATATATTCTTAGGAGTTTTCTAGTCAAAAGCCTTAAGTCACTTTCTTAAATATTAATCCTTCTTGATATCTCTACATCATTTAATGCTAATGATTATTTTCTCTTTCTGGATACTAATGTTCAATTAGTTTCCATGACAGTGTACTTTTCTGGTTCTTTTATATCCATTTTCATGGACTTAATTAGTATTTTAATACAGATGAATCTAAGTTTTACATTTTCAGGCTAAAGTCTCTGAATTGTAGACCTATATAATCACTAGTCTACCAAACATCTCCAACTCCAGCTCATAGTCCATGAGCACATTAAAAATGTCTAAAATATGATTTATTAATAGTCCCTCCTTATACTTAATCTTCTTTCTAATTTCCTCATTTATCTTGAGGACATTATTATTCACATCTTTCTTTATTTTTATCTGTTACTCCCAACTTATAACCAAACATTTCTCTACTCTGTTCCTTTTTTTTTTATTCACATATCAACCAAACTAGGTCCAGTTCTTACCACATTTTATCTTATCTAATATAATAACTATCTAACTTGTCTTGATTTGTTTATCCCCTCTAAAATCCATATTCTGTATAGCTACCAGACCATTCCACTCATCTGTTCAGCAAGCCCTAATTTTTTAAAAAAGGAATTCCAGTGGGTATAGAGGAAAAGTAGGGGAGTATGGTATTAACTATAGGGATATGGGAAGGATCAGACTCATGGAATGAATAGAAAAGAGCTTGGAGTGATGGACAAGGAAAAAAAAGTTTTGCCTAGACACACTACAAATAAAGATCATGAATATTTTGAGCAGAGGCATAGAACTATTTATTATCTTACTCTTCAGAGTATCCATCTTATGAAAGGGGAATACTATGCAGATTATGAATTTGTGGTCATGATTAATAGTTGACACAGGTGTTGATGGGGGTCTTAAAACAATGCCTATAATCCTCATTCATTTAGTTCTGACCTCACTCCAATTTTGAATAGATTATTGGGGATAGAGTGTACCACAAAAGGAGGGGAACAAGAATGTATGAATTTTCTACTATGTGCTGGTTATTACGCATTAGCACAACATCACTTTGCACATATTATCTTACAAGATTCTCTGATTGTGGACTAGTGGCAGATGTGAAAGTCTGAATGGATATTAAATTATATAAACTATTCATATTTAATTCATTGGTTTAGGTTTGAGAGACTATAATTTGACTTTCTGATAAATTCTTATTTCTATAGCCCCTAGAGGGTACCATTTACTTGCCCTCTTCATTAAAAACTTACTTTCTCTGTTTACTAATGTATGACTTTAAAGTATTTTTATGTTGTCTTACTGAAAATAAACATAAGAAATAATGGCTAGGGGTAATTTGAAAATTTTCACTTAAGGTAGTTTTCTTTTCAGATTGTATATGTCCTTCAAAGATGTTTTTTTGAGAATAAGTTTTCCTTCCTTCCCTTTTCTTTTTCCTCCCTCCCCTTCCCTCTTACTTCCTCCCTTCCCTCCCTCCCTCCCTTCTGCCCTTCTTTCCCTCCCTTCTTTCCCTCCCTCTTTCCTTCCCTTCCTTTTTCCCTCCCTCTCTTTTCCTTCTTCCCTTCCTCCCTCCCTCCCTCTCTCCCTCTCTTCCTCTATTATCTGTATTTACATAGGTACTTGTATCTCACATTAGAATATAAGTACCTTGAAAATATTTTGTTTTCATTCTTTGTTCTTCTTACTCCAGTGCCTAGCACAAAGTAAATACTTAACATGTTTGTTGAATGAATTAACATTGGAAAACTTACTGTTACTCTAGTGAAATATATATCTAGTGTCAGCTCAAATAACAGTAGATTATAATCATAAAGCACTTTAACATTTTCAAAATACTTTACAAATGTTCTCATTTGACTCAAATTTATATTTGATATTTCCAGTATATAGTGCATGCAAGGTTAGACTTTTTAGATTCTATGATTTCATAAGAGTTGAAGAAATCTTGGAGTGCAAATTACTTTCCAAAAATTCCAATAGGTTATAGTTGATTTACCTAATTTCAATAGTTACCTGAGGGGATTAAGTGATCTTCATATGACCACAAAGTCAACATGTATCAAAGGCAAGATTTAAACCAAGATTCCTGTACTCCAAGGCCAGTCCTTTGTCTAGTTGGCCATGTTACCTCCCTGACTTAGAGAAGTATTGACAAAACCTCACGTATAACTTTCAAAAGCTACAAGCATCCCTAGGTAAGGGAGGATCATGGACCTTTGCATCTCCAAAGATTCTATACTTACATGCAGTTCACAGACTTGACTACTTTCCTTTTTCTGTATTCCATTGGAAGCTACAGTTTTGTTTTTCCTGGCACTAAGTTTATGCTAGAATGCCTCTCAGTGAGTGGAAGGCAGAGTGCTCTCCCTGGAAGAAAGAAAAAAAAAGATTAATTTATTTCATCAGCCTGCAGAATGATGGTCTGCTTTGGCAGACAACAAATCCACCACAGTCCATGGCCTACATGAAATTATAATCAAAGACAGATGCCTTTCTCCATTATAAGTCATCTTTACTTCTCATTTCAGCCAGAAAAGAAATCCTTGTTTAGACTGGTGTAACTTACTTTCTTGTGTCCTTTGGCCTTTCTCCTTCTCATCTTTATTTTTTCCTTTCTGTCTCTAAATCCTTGATATTTACCTAAGGAAATGAGGAAAGTGGGGGAGGGGGAAAGAGCAGCTATTTCTTGGCATATGCTGAATCTCACTGGACTACTCTATGCAATGGAATTAAACTCTTATTACATAGAACAGGGACAGACCATTTGGAGTAAGAAAAAAAATCTCAAAATGAAGGGTTTTTTTCTTTTTATTTGTCTGTTGAATTATATGTACTTCTCTGGAAGCAATATATCTATATGTGGTATACATTTGTGGTTTTATTTGGGTTTTGGTTAACAGTTTCAAGGATCAGAGAAGCTGCAAAAATTCATCTATTTTGTGCATTTTGAAGCAAATAAATTTTATTTTGCATTTTGAGTCATTGAAAGAGTACTTAAGTAGAATATTTTCCCCATCCATATCATCTCTTCTGCCTCTGTACCTGGAACATGGTTTATGCTTAATAAATGCTTGTACACTACTCAATTGAAAGACTAACAGGTGTTCTCAATGTCTAGAATATGCTCCTTCCTAACCTCTACTTCATAGAATCTGCAAATTCTTTGAAAACATTGTTTAGGTGCTCCCACTTCTTAAACCAAAATTTTTTGGGACCCCAACTCTCACTTCTTCCCAAAACTTCAGCTCTTGCCACTGCCTCAAATTACTTCATATTATGTTATGGTTTTTATACCTCCCAGTGAGTTTGCAGCTACACAAAAAAAGCTGCCAGATGTGCGCCAGGAACCAAATTAAAAACTCCTTAGAAACTCCTCAGGCTGTCGGGAGGCCTTCATGGTGGTGGAGGACTTCATGATCAAATCCATATTCAATGGAATCCTGTTGCATTTTTCCTCTTATAAATCCCCAACTTATACTTTTAAGAAAATTGCTCATTATTGCAGAGGGAGTTGTCATACCCAGCATCCAGTGTGTAATGAGATGGAAGCAAATCTAAGAAAGGGCTAGATTACATATTAACCCAAACTCTCTGGAACATAGATTCAGGATTTATAACCTGCTCATAAGGCTTTCCTGTAAATACAAAATATACATGGAGAATATTCAGTATTATTTATGATTATATATAATGATATTAAAGGCAAAGACAATATACCCAGAAAGCTGGCAAAGAGCAGAAAATATTGGAATTTTTAATAGGTTTGAAAAGATAAACATCTTAACATACTATTGATGGGTCTGTGAACTGATCTAGTCATTCTGGAAAATAATTAGAAAGTAAGCTAACAATGTGTTTAAAGTGTACCTACACTTTGACTCCCAAACTCCACTTTTATGACTATATCTCTGTAAAAGGCTGGAGCAGAATCTATTATGCTTCATCTGAGATAAAAAAAAAAAAACAAAGCAGGGGTAATAATCCTGATCTCAGATCAAGAAAAAGTAAAAATAGATCTAATTAAAAGAGATAAGGAAGGAATCTACATCCCACTTAAAGGTGCCATAGATAATGAAATAATATCAGTACTAAACATATATGCACCAAGTGGTATACCATCCAAATTCCTAGAGGAGCAGTTAAGAAACATGCGAGAAGAATTAGATAGCAAAACTATACTAGTGGGGGATCTCAACCTTGCTCTCTCAGAATTAGATAAATCAAACCACAAAATAAATAAGAAAGAAGTTAAGAAGGTAAATAGAATTCTAGAAAAGTTAGGAATGATAGGCCTTTGGAGAAAAATTGAATGGAGACAGAAAGAAATATGCTTTTCCCTCAGTGATTCATGGAAGATATACAAAAATTGACCATGTGTTAGGGCATAAAAACCTCAAAATCAAATGCATAAAAGCAGAAATAGTAAATGCATTTTTTTCACATCATGATGCAATAAAAAGCCAGGGGCAAATGGATCAAAAATTAATTGAAAACTAAATAATCTAATTCTAAAAATGAGTGGGTGAAACAACAAATCATAGACACAATCAATAATTTCATCCAGGAGAATGACAATAATGAGATAGCATGCCAAAATCTGTGGGATACAGCCAAAGCAGTCATTAGGGAAAATTTTGTAACTCTAGGTGCTTACTTGCATAAAATAGAGAAAGAGATCAATGAGTTGGGATTGCAACTAAAAAAGCTAGAAAAAGAACAAATTAACTCCCCAAACAAATAGCAAATTTGGAATTCTCAAAATAAAAGGGAAGATTAATAAAATTGAAAGTAAAAAAACTATTGAATTAATAAATAAAACTGAGTTGTTTTTATGAAAAAAACCCAACAAAATAGATAAACCTTTAGTTAATTTGATTAGAAAAATGAAAGAAGAAAATCAAATTGTTAGTATCAAAAATGAAAAAGAATTTTCCACCAATGAAGAGGAAATTAGAGCAATAATTAGGAATTATTTTGCTCAACTATATGTCAATAAATTTGATAATCTAAGTGAAATGGAGGAATATCTCCAAAAATATAGATTGCCCAGATGAACAGAAGAGGAAATAAATTACTTAAATACTCCCATTTTAGAAAAAGAAATAGAACAAGCTATTAGTCAAGTCCCTAAGAAAAAATCTCCAGGATCAGATGGATTTATATGCGAATTCTATGTAATATTTGAAGAACAATTAATTCCAATACTATGCAAACTATTTGAAAAAATAGGGAAAGAAGTCATACCAAATTCCTTTTATGACACAGATATGGTGCTGATACCCAAACCAGCTAAGGCCAAAAAAGAGGAAAAAATATAGACCAATTTCCCTAATGAATATTGATGCAAAAATCTTAAATAAAATATCAGCAAAGAGATTACGGAAAGTCATGCCAAGGATAATACACCATGACCACATAGGATTTATACCAGGAATGCAGAGCTGGTTCAATATTGGGAAAACTATTAGCATAATTGACTCTATCAATAACCAAACTAACAAAAAATCATATGATTATTTCAATAGATGCAGAAAAAAAGCATTTGATAAAAATCCAACACCCATACCTATTAAAACACTAGAGAATATAGGAATGAATGGAGTTTTCCTTAAAATGATCAGTAGCCATCTATTTAAAACCAACAGCAAGCATGATATTTAATGGGGACAAACTAGAATCCTTCCCAATAATGATATTGAATTGATTACTATTCAATATTTTATTAAAAAAATATTAGCTTTGGCAATAAGAGAAGAAAAATAATTAAAGGGATTAGATTAGATAATGAAGAAACCAAATTATCACTCTTGGCAGAAGATATAAAGAGAAATTCTATTTAAAATAATTGCGATAATATAAAATATTTGGGAGTCTTTCTGCCAAGGCAAAGTCAGGAACTATATGAATTCAAGTACAAAACACTTTTCATACAAATAAAGTCAGATTTTATGACTACATCTCAGGGAGGTCAGAGATAGCAAGAAAGTCCCCAATTATCAAAATATTAGTAGCACTTTTTTGTTATTATAAAAGAACTGGGGAAAATAATTCTTATAAATTAAGGTTAACTGAATAAATAGATACATGAATGGGAGATAGTATTGCATTGTAGAAAATGATGAATATAAACAATACATAAAGGTCTGAGATCTATGAATTGATACAAAGCAAAATAGACAGAGAAAATGATATGCAATGTCCTCATCTGTGGAAATTGAAAGAGGCTAATTCTGTGTAACTATAATCACTCTGAAGGGCAAGTAGATGGTATGCTTGATAGAGTGCTGGCCCTACAGTCTGGGGGACCTGAATTCAAATTCAATCTCAAGCATTTACTAGCTGTGTGATCTCAGGCAAATCAATTAATATTGATTGCCTCCAAAATCCCCCAAAAAAGTATTGTTAACTGGCTCTAAAGAAGAGTTATAAAATTATCTTCTTTTTCTGAAGTATTATGTGTGGAACATTGCATATAATTTCAGAATTATTTGATGAGTTGTTTAGTTTTTCTGAACTTAAAATATAGGGAATAGTTCTCATGGAGAGGTAAGGAGAAAGATATATTGAGGAAAAATTGATAATATAAAAAGTAGCAATATAATTTTTTTAAAAGTTTGATCTATAAAAGGAAGAGGGATATGTATATGTATATATACATATATATATACATATATATGTATATATATATATATGTATAGGGATATTTGGGGATATGATATAAAAGCCAAAAACAATAGATAATAAAGATTGGCCCACAAATAGCCAAATTGTATCAATGCATTGAAAATTCCATTGTTTTATTCTATGTTGTATATATCTCTACATTCTATATTGTATATAGGTTGTATATATCTCCAAGTGTCATATGTATAATAAGGGTCAATTCTGGCACTCAAAATACCTGAAGATAAGAACATATCAAAATCTTTATTTAGGCAGAGGTTCTTAACCTGGGGTTCATAAATGTGCTTTCAAAAATATTTTGATAACTTTCTCAATAAAATTGACTTCCTTTGTAATGTTCTATATTATATTTTATGCATTTAAAATTATCATTCTGACAAGGGGTCCATAGACTGCCAAAGGGATTCAAAATACACAAAAAAGATTATGAATCTTTGATCTAGAGGAAACACAGGGTGCTCCATATGCACAAAAATAACAACATTACTTATTATAATAAAAGCTATAAACAAAATACATGCTTAATAAAATGATTAAAACAAGTATATTGCATATGAATATAATTGAGTGTAGTAATATTACTACATTGTAAAATGATATAGATTCAGAAAAACATGAAAAGACTTTTATAAAATGATGAGGCAAAAACAAAATGGAGACGAATGAACAATAAGACACAATAACTATAATATTCAATAAAGAATGCTAAAATGCAATGAATTTTGGGTCAAATAGAAAATGCTAGTACTATGCTATCAAATAAAAGTACATATTCTTCATTTCTGAACTGATGATTAGTAATTTGTTAAGAGTTGAGTAGTATCAAAAGAAAGTAGTATGTGGTATAGTTCACAATCAGGCTGATAGGTATTTTTCTCTAGCTGTCTTCTAGGAGAGAACAGAAAGAATTACAGATAAGCAGGGAAACTTTGAAAGTAATATGTTGAATTTACTATATACTTAACAAAGAAAAGCAAGCTGTGCTTAATATATATTCCCAGTTTCACATAAAATTCTGTTCTGTTGATAGAAGGATATACTTTGATATCCATTAAGTGCAGATTTTTTTAAAATGAGGAAAATTAGTCACTTATTGGAAAATATTTTTGGGGAAGGTTTATTTGAATATATATTGGGAAGTTTCTGTTGTGCTAAAACAAAATATCAAATAAGTAAATAAAAAGCAAAACCAACAAACAAAATGCCAATTAAGATAAAAGAAAGGACTTGAAGAAAATAATAAATGACTTAAATGCATCTGAATGTTCACTATGTATAAGGCATTGTTTTGAGTTCTAAGGATATGAATAGAAAAGCAAAGACAATTCCTTTCTTAAGGAGCTCATATTTTAATGGAGGAGACAACAAATAAGGAAGACTTGGATTATGATGATGGAGGTGGTGGTGATGGTCATGTGATGATGATGATGATTGATGATGATGCTGATACTAACATTTATGTAATACTCTGTGGTTTGTAAAATATTCTATTTCTGGACCAAATACCTAGATACATATAATCTCTCTAAGACCCCTAGAACACTTAATGCAGTTATGCATACTTCAAAACCTTATTTCAACACGTTCAAGCTCATTTCTATTGCTATCTTAAAGTTCTATATAGTTCTAGCTACTATTGTTTTTGTTGTTATTAATAATGATTATTATCAAAACTTAGCTTTAAGTGAAATAGAAGGGTAAGTCCCTCTGGTTTTCAGGAACAAAGCATTAGGAAAGCTTCCCCCCCCCAAGGCTCTCTGTTTTACTTGTTTCAAGATAGGTCACTTAGTTGATCTGAAAATGTATCCAGCAGTGGGCAGGTATGATTTTCTTTTCTTTTTTTCTTTTTTTATTAAAGCTTTTTATTTGTATAACATATGTATGGGTAGTTCCCCAACATTGATCTTTACAAAGCTTTCCATTACAAATTTTACCCCCAGTCCCTTCCCCTCCCCTAAATGGCAGGAAGTCCATGATATATTAATAATGTTGAAATACTTGACAAGTTATGCAAGAAAAATCGTATCTACAAGAAAAAAAAGAAAATCAGAGAAAGGCAACACAATGCAAGAAAATATCAATACAGATCATGAAAATGTTACGTTTTGGTTCATATTTCATATCCCTCTCTCTGGGTGTATATGGTTTTCTTCAGTGAACAATTGGAACTGGTTTGAGACAATTCTTTGTTGCAGAGAGCCATGTCCATCAGAATTGATCATCATGTAATACTGTTGTTGCTGTGTATGATGATCTCCTGGTTCTGCTCGTTTCACTCAGTATCAGTTCATGCAAGTCCCTCCAGGCCTCACTGGAATCGTCCTGCTGGTCGTTTATTACAGAGCAATAATATTCCATAACATTCATATACCATAATTTATTCAGCCACTCTCCAATTGATGGGCATCCCTTCAGTTTTCAGTTTCTAGCCACTACAAAAAGGGCTGCCACAAACATTCTTGCACATGTGGGTCCCTTTCACTCTTCTAAGATCTCTTTGGGATATAGGCCCAGTAGAAACACTGCTGGGTCAAAGGGTATGCACAGTTTGATAGCTTTTTGAGCATAGCTCCAAATTGCTCTCCAGAATGGTTGGATCCATTCACATTTCCACCAACAATGTATTAGTGTCCCAATTTTCCCACATCCCCTCCAACATTCATTGTTATCTTTTCCTGTCATTTTAGCCAATCTGACAGGTGTGTAGTGGTACCTCAGAGTTGTCTTAATTTGCATTTCTCTGATCAATAATGATTTGGAGCAACTTTTCATATGACTAGATATGGTTTTAATTTCCTCATCTGAAAATTGTCTGTTATATCCCTTGACCACTTATCTATTGAAGAGTGGCTTGAATTCTTATATATATGAGACAATTCTCTATAAATTTTAGAAATGAGGCCTTTATCAGAACCATTAAATGTAAAGATGATTTCCCAATTTGATGCTTCCCTCCTAATCTTGTCTGCATTAGTTTTATTTGTACAGAAACTTTTTTTAAAGCTTTTTATTTGTATAACATATGTATGGGTAGTTCCCCAACCTTGATCTTTACAAAGCTTTCCGTTACAAATTTTACCCCCAGTCCCCTCCCCTCCCCTAGATGGCAAGTAGTCCACTACATGTTAATAATGTTGAAATGCTTGAGAAATTATGCAAGAAAAATCCTATCTACAAGAAAAAAAAAGAATCAGAGAAAGGCAACACAATGCAAGCAAATGTCAATAGAGATCATGAAAATGTTACCTTGTGGTCCATATTTCATGTCCCTCTTTCTGGGTGTATATGGTTTTCTTCAGTGAACAACTGGAACTGGTTTGAGACAATTCTTTATTGCAGAGAGCCATGTCCATCAGAATTGATCATCATGTAATACTGTTGTTGCTGTGCATGATGATCTCCTGGTTCTGCTCGTTTCACTCAGCATCAGTTCATGTAAGTCCCTCCAGGCCTCTCTGAAATCGTCCTGCTGGTCATTTCTTACAGAGCAATAATATTCCATGACATTCATATACCATAATTTATTCAGCCACTCTCCAATTGATGGGCATCCCTTCAGTTTTCAGTTTCTAGCCACTACAAAAAGGGCTGCCACAAACATTCTTGCACATGTGGGTCCCTTTCCCTCCTCTAAGATCTCTTTGGGATATAGGCCCAGTAGAAACACTGCTGGGTCAAAGGGTATGCACAGTTTGATAACTTTTTGAGCATAGCTCCAAATTGCTCTCCAGAATGGTTGGATCCGTTCACAGTTCCACCAACAATGTATGTGTCCCAGTTTTCCCACATCCCCTCCAACATTCATCTTTATCTTTTCCTGTCATTTTGGCCAATCTGACAGGTGTGTAGTGGTACCTCAGAGTTGTCTTAATTTGCATTTCTCTGATCAATAGTGATTTGGAGCAACTTTTCATATGACTAGAGATGGTTTTAATTTCCTCATCTGAAAATTGTCTGTTCATGTCCGTTGACCACTTATCTATTGAAGAGTGGCTTGAATTCTTATATATATGAGACAATTCTCTATAAATTTTAGAAATGAGGCCTTTATCAGAACCATTAAATGTAAAGATGATTTCCCAATTTGATGCTTCCCTCCTAATCTTGTCTGCATTTGTTTTGTTTGTACAGAAACTTTTTAACTTAATATAGTCAAAATTATCCATCTGGTGTTCAATTAGGAGTTCCAAGTCTTCTTTGGACATAAATTTGTTCCGTCTCCACAGGTCTGAGAGATAAACTATATTACGTTCCTCTAACTTGCTTACAAAGTCCCTCTTTATATCTAGATCATGAACCCATTTAGATCTTATCTTGGTATGTGGTGTTAGGTATGGGTCAAGCCCTAATTTCTTCCACACTAGTTTCCAATTTTCCCAGCAGTTTTTGCCAAATAGAGAGTATTTATCCCAAAAGCTGTGGTCTTTGGGTTTATCGAACACTAGATTGTTAAGGTTAATGCCTAGGTTGTCCTGATAACCTATCCTGTGCCACTGATCAACTGCTCTATTTCTTATCCAGTACCAAACGGTTTTGATGACTGCTGCTTTATAATATAGTTTTAGATCTGGTACAGCAAGGCCACCTTCATCTGCCTTTTTTTTTTCATTAATCCCCTTGAAATCCTTGACCTTTTGTTCTTCCAAATGAACTTTGCTACTATTTTTTCTAGATCTGTAAAATAATTTCTTGGGAGTTT
>JAJPUD010017444.1:0-11205 GCA_023553655.1 Myrmecobius fasciatus
AAAAAAAATTTGTCATGGTTTCTTACAGAGGCAGTGATATCCCACTACATTCATGCATTGCAGCTTGATTTACCATTCCCCAATGGCATCTACTTTGTTTCCAATTCTTTGTTACTAAGGAAAGTGCTGCTATGATCATTTTGGTATATATGGTATTTTTGTATCTTTTTCCTCTGGCAGTATATCTTTGGCTGGCAGTAGGATCCTCAAGACAAAGGGATTGTGAACATTTTAGTCCTTCTCTTGGCATAATTTCAAATCGTTTTCCAAAATGGTTGTACCAATCATAGATTCCTTAATAATGCATTACTGTGCCTGTCCTCAAAAAGCTTTAGTTAATCAATCACCTAATGAATATCTCTCAATTACAGCTTTCCAGCTTTATTTCACATCATTCTCCTCCTAGGACTCAATAATCCCACCTGATTCAACTCCTGCCTATTTTCCAAAACTCATTATGACTCTTCTGTTTTTATGCATTTGTATATGTCCCTCATGCCTGGAACCCTCTCCTTCCACAACTCTACTTGAACAAATCCTTTTCTTCCTTCAAGGCTTAGTTCAAAAGGCCATCTCCATGAAACCTTCCATGATTTGACACTTCCTTCCTCAAATTTTCCTAAAGTATGCCAACTCTTCTTTTCCCCCCTCACATTTCACCTTGTATTATATCCATCCTCTTCTATGTACATTTCTACCCAACCCTCAAAGACTTTGCCTGCAAGTGAAATAAGAGGCACCCATAAACTTTTGTTGAATTAGATTGCATTGTGCCAAGATATTATGGTTCTTTTCATTACTTTGTTGTAATCATGGTGTATATTGTTTTCTTAGTCCCATCTTCATTATTTTGCATCAATTCACATAATTCTTCTCATATTTTCTGTATTCATCATATTCATTGCTTCCTGTAGGAAGAGAACAACAAAAAAAAAACAGAGGGTCTTTGCCTGGGAACTGAGCAAAACAGATAATGGGACAAGCAGGCTCACAAGACAGTAATCTAAACCAGAAAGGCCAAGGAGGTGGATAATGCTGAAATTGGATGGAAGACATGGGCAACTATAAGGATTGTTCCCAGAGGGGCACTCTTTTCACCTAAGTATCTGCAACCTGGGGCTATTTATTCCTGTTTTAAAGAGTCCTGGTATGTCTTTGAGAAAGGTTGGCCCGGATCCAAAGATGCAGTGATTTCATCTCCTTCAGTCCAGAATTTTATTGTTTTATAGGAATGTTTCCCCTTAGAATGTTAACTCCCTGAGAACAGAGACTATTTCATTTTTGACTTTGTATCCCCTACAGCTAGCATAGTATCTCACACCCATAGCAGGTTCTTCTCCCCCCCCACTTCAATAATATTTTATTTTTCCAAATACATGTAAAACTAGTTTTCAACATTCATTTTTGGGGGTTGTTGTATTTTTTAAAATAATAACTTTTATTTTCAAAATACATGCAAAGATAGTTTTTTCAACGTTCACCCTTGCCAAACCTTGTGTTCCAAATCTTACTCCTTCCCTTCCCCCCAGCTCTCTCCCCTGGACAGCAAGTAATCCAACACATGTTAAACATGTAGAATTCTTTTGTATATATTTCCATATTTATCATGCTGCACAATAAAAATCAGATTAAAAAGGGAAAAAATGAGAAAGAAAAAAAAAGCCAGCGAACAACAACCAAAAAGCAAAAATAGTATGTTGTGATCCACATTCAGTCCCCACAGTCTTTTTTCTAGATGCACATGGCTCTCTCTATCACAAGTCTATTGGAATTAGATTAAATCACTTCATTGTTGAAAATGTCCACCAAAGTTGGTCATCACATAATCTTTCAACATTAATTTTTGTAAGACTTTGTGTTCCAGATTTTTCTCCTTCTCTCCTTTTTCTCCTCCCTTCCCAAGATAGCAATCAATCTGATATAGGTTAAACATGTGCAATCCTTTGAAACATATTTCCATATTTATCATATTGTGCAAGAAAAATCAGACCAAAAAGGGAAAAACCACAAGAAAGAAAAAGGAAGCCAACAAAAAAGGTGAAAATACTATGCTTTGATCCACATTCAGTCTCTACAATTCTCTCTCTGGATGCAGATGGTATTTTCCATCTGAAGCCTTAGCAGGTTCTTAATAAAAATGTGATTGACCATGATTTATCCTTTTAAAATATTTTATTGATATCTTCTATTTTTACATCACCTCAATTTCTCCTTATGTTCCTTCCCTTATTCCCTCTCAGAGAGTCATCCTAAATTTATTACAAATAATTAATTTTAAAGAAAAAAAAGAGGAGAAAAAATATCAGGAAAACCAATTGATATTTTTTAAAAATCAGACAATATATATATATATAATGTTCCATACCTAAAGCCCCTCCCCAGCTCTGCAAAAGATTGAGGGAAGGTATATTCTCACATATATTCATAGACACCATGCTTATTCTTTGTAATTTTGTAACATTCATTTTCAAATATTCTATGGTTGTTTTCCCTACTTACGTTACTTACATTTCATTGTGTATATATTGTTTTCTTGGCTCTGCTTATTTCACTTTGTATCAGTTCATGTAAATAAAGTTTCTCTGTTATCTACCACATTTTTCATTTCTTGCAACATAATACATTCAACATATCTTTTATATTTATGTACCATAATTTGCTTTTCCATTCCTCAATTGATGAGAATCTACTTTATAATTCCTCACTACTAGAAAACATGTTGCTATAAATATTTTAGAATATATTTGGCCTTTTTTTTTTCAGTGTTGTTATACCTAGCAATGGAATCCTCAAGTCAAAAATTTAAACACATTAGATGCTTTATTTGCATAATTCCAAATTGCTTCCCAAAATATTTTTATTAATTTATAGCTTTACCAGCAATATGTTAGTGTGCCTATCTTTTTACAATCTCTCCAACACTGACTGTTCCTATATTTTATCATCTTTGCCAATTTCTTGGGTATAAAGTGAAGCTTCAGGGTTATTTTGATTTGCATTTATCTTATTATTAGTGATTTGGAGTATTCTATAAGATTGTTAATAGTTTGTAATTCTGTACTGTAGGCACTGATAGCTTATACCCTTTTACCATTGACTTATTAAGGAATAGTTTTTGTCTGACAGATGACCATATTTTACTTTTGAGCATGTTTAAATGTTTCTTTTCCCCCAAGTAATTTCTTGATTTTCTTTTCACAGGATTACAGAATCTCAAAGGGACCATCCTATAGCTGAACTTTCCCTCTACAACAGAATGTCAAAAATAAAACTTCACTAGAGCTAAATTAAAATGTAATTGGGAAATATCTGATAAAATAAAATATAGCAAAACATGGATATTGCTTTCTTGAGGTTTTCTAAGTTAACATGACAAAAATCCTGATGTGTGATTTAATGGCCCTTATTTCTATTTGAGTTTGACACTGCTGCTCTACAATATTCTTACGATAATAAAAATATTAACATTTATATAGTAGCTTGAAGGTTTATCTCACTTAAACCTCACAAACCTTATACGGAAGATTGTATATTATTATCTTGTGAGGTAGATACTATTAATATCCCCATTTTACAGATGAGTAGGCATCTCATCTCTGCTGAAAGACATCTAGTGTTGAATACCCAACTAATCTCATAAGAAGAGCTTATATGGGTATGGTTTTGTAGTTTAAAAAGTGCTTTAAGTTTGTTTTTTTCATTTATCTCACAACACCTTACATAGAAGATGCTATATTGCTACTCCCATTTTGCAGATAAGAAAACTGAGACCCCAGGAGATAAAATAACATTCACAATCATAAAAAATACCACATCAGAACTCAATCTCAGCTCCTCCTCCTCTTTCTAACTTTCCATTCCTCCCCCAACCTCTTCATTCTCTGCCAGCCACACCTGGTCATCTCATAGCCATTGTAAACAAGCCCTTGTTGCTAAGGTTTTTGATTGGCACAGGCTCTTAGAGGATAATCCTTGTCCTTTCATGGGAATTTAGCCTTTTCCCCACCCTAGGACCACATGGCAACATCAGTCAAGGCCACTGGGCTTAGCTGAATTGCCTGTCAATCTCAAGGCAACCCCTGACTCTTCCCTTCTGCCCAGCATCTGCCTTCTTTCACTCTCCCTCTGGGTGAACTCCACTGGCACCTCTTGTTATCCCTGCTTTCTCTGGGATTCCTTAATAATTCATATTTAGAGACATTTGAATTTTTTGTTATTCTGCACTTAACTTTGAGAAATATGAGCATTTCCATATACAAAAGATATAAAAAGAAGATTGCATATAAACCTACAAATCCCCATTAAATACATTTTTGCATTTCTTTTCATGTTGATATAATAAATTCAGTATGTTAGTTTCAAAACTGTCCTGTTTGTCTGTTTCTCCTTATGGATCTTCTTCTATTTTCTTCAGTGCATTTTTTTTAATTGCTACAATGAACTTCTCCCTTTCTCTGTCTTTCTCTGTTTCTGTCTCTCTCATTCCTGCACCTCTTCCCCCAAAGCTTACTAACCCAATTTAATTTAAAAAGATCTTGTGACATATAAGCATAGTTGAACAACACCAAATCCATTCATTGGCCATATATGAAACTCATTTATATATGCAATGGGAACTAGGATGTACACAGAGTGCCTCTAATGGCATTTTCCCACATGGAGAAGCTGAGGAATTTGTTTTCTGGAAGATTCATGATGATGTGGAATAGAAATACCTTGGAAAGATTGTGGAACATTTGTAGACATTCTGTAACTGGTTTGGTAACAACAACATGTAGTTATTGTTCAGTCATTTCAGTCACGTCTGATTCTTTGTGACCCCATTTGGGGTTTTCTTGGCAAAGATACTGGAATGGTTTGCCATTTCCTTCTCCAGCTCTGTTTGCAGATGAGGAAACTGAGACAAGAACCATACAATTAGTAAATGTCTGAAGCTAAATTTGAACTCAAGACTTCCTTATTTCAGGCTTTGACTTCTCTCTACCATGCCACCTAGCTTTTTTTTTTTTTAATTTATTTGCTGACTTTGCAGTTAGAACTGGGAATATTTTCAAAAGACTAAGTCATTTTCCTTTCAGCTATGCTCTTGAGAGGATTTCAAGGGACTTTCGTTCAGGACATTCAGTGAGAAACAATGTT
Source organism: Myrmecobius fasciatus (assembly GCA_023553655.1). Classification (NCBI taxonomy): domain Eukaryota; kingdom Metazoa; phylum Chordata; class Mammalia; order Dasyuromorphia; family Myrmecobiidae; genus Myrmecobius; species Myrmecobius fasciatus. Next base: position 5,140 of record JAJPUD010017444.1, read on the forward strand.
ATAAGGGGAGAGACCTTGGGGCCTTTTCTGCTCTGATCCTGTGAAATGGGCCTTAATCCTTGGCCTTTGTATTTTTCTTTAGTGTTTTGGGTGAAGGGATTGGAGTTTTTGATCTTGGGCATTTCAATTAGTTAAGGGGCACTTTGGTGTCCCAGCTTTGCAGAGTCTGAATTTTGTAGCCAGCTGTGCTGGCCAATCCCCCAAAGAGCAAGGAGCGACCTCCTGGCCTCAGGCCAGCAGAAGCTCAGAGCAGGGACTCATCTGGCAGTCAGGCCACATCTGGATATGAACTTGATGGAATCAATGCTGTGTAGCAACTGAACTGAGAATTTGTGCCAGGGGTACTTGGAAGAAATAATTTATCTCTTTCTTTTTTATATATTTGAAAACATTTCCCTTTGTAAAGACTAATTGAAGGGCAGCTAGGTGGTACAATGGATAGAGCACTGATCTTGAAGTTAGAAAGACTCATCTCCCTGATTTCAAATCTGGCCTCAGATATTTACTAGATATTCTGGGCAAGTCACTTTATACTGCCTCAGTTTTTTCAACTATAAAATGAGCTGGGGAAAGAAATGGTAAACCACTCCAGAATTTTTGCTAAGAAGATCCCAAATACAGTTACAAAGAGTCGATCATAGACTGAAACAACTGAACAATAATGAAAACTGATATTTGGTGGTTAAACAGAATCAGGTTGCAAGTCACTGATACTTAACAATGGAAGTGGGGAAGGGGGAACATATTTGGTGGGGACTTGGGCCAGTGGTGGAGAGAAGAGACATCTAGACATCTTGGGCCTTTCAGGCTACTCCTAGAACCCTGAAGGGGAAATGTAATCTGTCTGGCTCTGACAGGACCAAGCTAGATACAGGAATTTATATTAAGCAAATATTTAGCAATTTCTTGCTATATAGCAAATACTTATTGTTTGTGCTAGATGCTGAAGAAACAATAAAAAATAAGCTATTTGCCCTCAAGAAACAAGTTTTCTCTGAAGAGGGAAATAGTTCCTACATAGATAAGAAAATACAAAGAATTTTGGGAGAGAGGAAAATCACTGATTACTTGGGAAATAACCCATGAACTGAGTCGTAAGGAAGCTAGGAATCCAAGAAGGAAAAATATGAAGGAACAACATTTCAGATGTGGGGTTTAGCCTGCGGGGCAAAGTCATGCTAATGGAAGGTAGGATTTCATAATGTAATATGTCTTTATCTGGAAAGGTCTTCAAAGGCCACCATTTTACTGATTAGGATACTGAGGCCTAGGAAGCTTACCTGTTACATAAATAAATTTCAGAGAAAAGATTGTAATGTAGTGACTCTGTTGTAATGTAACTGTAATGTAAGAATTCTGCCTCCAGAGTCTTCACTCTTTCCTTTTTACTAGGATGTCATGATGGACAGGGCATTGGACTTGGAGTCAAGAAGAACTAGGTGCAAATTATGCTTTAGACACTTACTGTGTAGCTCTGGACAGGTCATTTAACTTTGTGGGCCCTGAATTTCCTCATCTATAAAATGAAGGGGGTTGTATTGGATACCTCTGAGGTCTCTTCCACCTCAAAACTTATGACCCTATGAGCCATCATATATTGGGGAGGGGAGAAACAGAGATCATGCCAGTTGAATGAAGCATGTCTATATTTAGCAAGCATGAATTAGATAAATACTATATTTTAGGCACTTTTTTGCCCATAAAATGAATGTGTTTGTATTTTTCTTTTTTTAATAGTATTTTATTTTTCCAAACAAGATAGTTTTCAACATACAACTTTGCAAAATCTTGTGTTCCAATTTTTTCTCCCTTCCTTCTCTTCTCCCCCTCCCCAAGATAGCAAGCAATCTGATACAAGTTAAACGTGTAATTCTTCTAAACATATTTCTATATTTGTCATGCTGCACAAGAAAAATCAGATGAAAAGGGAAAAAAAACCATGAGAAAAAAAGACAAGCAAACGACTACAACAACAAAAGTGAAAATACTATGCTTTGATCCACATTCAGTCTCCATGGTTCTCTCTCTGAATGTGGATGGTACTTTTCATCACAAGTCTATTGGAATTGCCTTCAATCACCTCATTATTGAAAAGAGCCAAATCCATTACAGTTGATCATCACATAATCTTGTTGTTACTGTGTACAATGTCCTTTTGGTTCTGCTCACTACTTAACATCAGTTCATGTAAGACTTTCCAGGATTTTTTGAACCACAATCACAAATACTCATATATTTTTCCCCTAGTGCCTAGAACATAATAAAAGCTTGTTGAGCAATTGATTGCTTGAAGCCCTCCGTGTTGGGGAACACATCATTCCTTGAATATATACATTCCACTTAGGAAATTAGGAAATTTGGAAAATTTCTCCTCACATTAAAATGGCCTGTCTGCCACTCTTACCCATTGTCCCCAGTCCTGCTTCCTGTGACCAAAGGATTCAATAAGCATTATATTACCAGCTATTCTAGGCATAAGACAAGAATGGGTGGAGGAAGTGGGCATTCAAAAATTAAGAGTTGGAAGAGGCTTTAGTGGCCCTCCAGTTCTCTGGAATGTATTCAACAAGTTCTGCAGACTTGGTTTGAAAACTTTTAGCCCTGCCTTCAAGGGGCTTGCATTCTACTGGAAACAGCACAAGACAAATTCCTCTTCCACTCCATCAAATATGTAAAGACACAAAACTTTTAGTCTGGCATTTTGTCTTCTTATTGAGCTGTAGGTAAACAACCCTCCCAGAAGGGAGAGTCTCCTGACTTCCTAGCTATCCTTTATTGCTAGGAGTCCTACATAAGGGATAATCTAATCCCATGTTACTGTAATGTGTACACTTTTTCACTCATTGTCCAGGCATCTATGAAGTGCAGCAGTCCTTGTCTTGTTGCTGTTATCGTTGAATTGTTTTAGTCATATCAGACTGTTTTGGGATTAAACCTATTTGGGGTTTTCTTGGCAAAGATACTGGAGTGATTCACCATTTCCTTCTCCAGCTCATTTCACAGATGAGGAAACTGAGGCAAGCAAGGTTAAATGACTTGCCCCAGTGTCACACAGCTAATAAGTGTTTAAGGCCACTCTAGGTCCAGTGTTCTATCCACTGAACCACCTAATGCTCTAGTCTTTGTCTTGCTTGTTAAATATTTAAAGCCAATACTGTATATCCTTAACTCATCAGGTACACCTCATACTCATGAGCTATGTTGTCTTGGAAAAGCACCTCCTCCCTCTAGGCTTAGTGTCTTTCTTGATAAAATGATGTGATTGTACTTGAGGGCCTTTAAGGTCCTTTCCTTCCCTGACATTGTATGAATATATTTTTTCTACCTATGTTATGAAGGTAGGAATGTGCTGGAAGTCAGCTTGAACCAGCTCATGAGAGCCAATTAAAATTTTCAGTGAGAGTACATGTCAAAAATCAGCAAATACTACAAATCAGGACTTGGTTGATTGTTTTGTGAATTCTTTCGACTTAAGGAAGTGATGGAGAAAATATTAATCGTGCCAATTAAACAAAAATATGTCAGGCATAAATTTATTATTTTTACAAGAGCAGATTATAAAACATTTACCAGCACATCACTGCATGCAGGTTCCAGCCTCTGTGTCCTGGCCCAAGCTGTATTTCTTAAAGTAGAATATCTATTCCAGATCTAAAACCTATCTAGGCTCCAAAGCCCAGTTAAATTTTCTTTGCTCCATGGAACTTTTCCATTAATTCCAATTCATGCCAATCTCCTTCCTTCCTGATTTCCCTTTGCATCTGCTTCCTAGAACACATTTTGACTCAACACGTGATGAAATTCTGTTTTCATTGTTCTCTTGTCCACATAAATTTCGTTTCTTCAGAGAGTCATAAGTTCCTAGAGGTCAGAGACTAGCTTTTATAGAGTCTAGACTGTAGACATTTAGATAGTACAATGGATAGAATGTCAGGCCTGGAATCAGGAAGGTCTGTGTGTAGAAATCTAGCCTGAGACACTTACTAGCTGTGTGATCTTTGTCAAGACACTTAATCTCTGTTTGCCTCAGTCTCCTTATCTGTATAATGGGGATAATAATAGCACTTACTTTGCAGAGTGACTGTCAGGTTCAAATGAGATAATATTTGTAAAGAGCTTTGCATGTAAATGCTAGCTATATTATTATTATTGTTTTGCACATGAAACTGAAAATCTATTTGGTACAACTTGCTATTCCATATATAATAATAATAATAATATATGGAATATATAGAGAAATATTATATATAGATATGGAATATATATGGGAACTTCCTCTACCAACACAGGTTGTCACCTCTAACACTCTTAGAGAGTTCCCTAGAGCACTGATAATATATATAGGATAATAAATTTGCATATAATAAATTTTTTTTCTCTTTTTTCCCTTCCTACCTTAGAGAGAGAGAGAGCAATTTTTAGACATATATGTATGTGTATACACACACATAATTATTCTATACCTACATCTCTCAGTTCTTTTTCTGAATACAGATAGTTTATTTCTTCATATGTCCTTTATTTTTCATTTGCATATTTGTAACAGTCAAAATGACATTTATTTGAAGTCATTCTTAAAACAATATTACTATTACTGTTTACAATGTTTTCTTGGTTCTGCTCATTTTACTCTTCATTATTTCATGCCATTATTATTATTAGAACTTAAGAATGTCAGAGATAGAAGGAACTTCAGAGATCATCTCATCCAATTCTCTCATTTTATACTTGAGAGAATAAAGTTTCAGAGAGGGAAGATGAGTCACAGAATTACTGGCATTGTTCTTGTGCCCCAGTCTTGCGCTCTTTCTCCTAGCTCATTCTGCTCCATCTAAATTCCTAGTGCCTACCATACTATCTCTTCTTGTAAATGTTCAGTGCCAGACACATTTTAAAGAAATCTTTTCGATTCGGAAGCTTCCAATGTGGAATAGCCCTCTCCTAATGCACACATGCAGCTCCTTTGTTTATAAGACTCTTAAGACAGTTGTTTGGTATGTTAAGACTTACCTGGGTCATACAGTATGTTTAAGACGGAGGATTGACTTTAAAGCCTTCTGTCTATTGTGTTAAGCTGCCTCTGGGCCCATAGTAGGTGTTTAATAAGTATTTATTGAATCAAATTGAAAGACAGCCAATTTCTCTCCATAATTTTTCTCCACCCCCCACTCTGTCACCTTGGAGGAAAGAAAGCTGATTTTGTCCAAACAGCTGTAACTGTGTGACAAATTAAGGCCAGCGTGTCTCTAGATGTCCCCTGCTTAGCATTGCATCAGAAAGAACCTTTGTTCAGACCCGCAGCAGCAGATGTGGCCGCCAACACGCTGTCTCCACATTGCATCAGCAGCTAGAGAATTGAAGGAATAGGGCCTGAACACCCAAGGTCCAGTCCAGCCCTTCTTGGCTTGAATTAGAGAATTATAGGCTTAGGGATAGGGACTAGATCTGTGATCTCACTGGCTTAGGGAACTCCCAGATCAAGAAATTTCTTTTACCAGCACAGATTGGAACCTCTTCCTCTAACAGTTTTAGAGAGTTTCCTTGAGTTCTGAGAAGTCAAGTGCTCAGAGTTACACAGACAGTATCTGACAGAGATAGGATTTTTTACTCTAGTTTTTTTCCTACTTGTTCTGCATTGATTTCCCTATCCATTTGTCCATATTGTCATATTTTTATAGCACTGTTTGCACAGCACTTTCCCCAAAAGGAGCCTGTGGGTGTGGGCACTGTAGGTGTTATAACCCCCCTTTTTCTTGCAGGGGGGGAATTAGTGGCCAAGACAAGGTGAAGTAATTTGCTCAAAGCTATATAATTAATGAGATCCAGAATTAGTAATAGAACTCCACACTGGAACCTCTATCTTAAAAGACTAATTCAGTACCAAACCTAGAACTCCTTGGGATATTTATAATCTAATCTCTTTTATCTGGGCAATCCTGTCTCTGTCTTAAGGTATTGACTAAACGTTAGACTGGAGGTTGAATCTCATTTCAAATACTTATTAAATTAATATTTAAAGTCCTTCACAATCTGTTTCCAGCCTTTGCTATAGAATACTTCCATAGG
>JAJPUD010017444.1:11215-31293 GCA_023553655.1 Myrmecobius fasciatus
CAAATTTATTTTGACTCTATTTATATGTCTAGATAGAATGTAAATCCCTTGAGGGCAAGTGCTATTTCATTTGTATCTTTATATCACCAGCACCTAGTACAATCCTTAATAGACTATTAATGGAAGCTTATCCACCAATTGGTTCTATGTTGTATGACTAAAGGCTAGTTATCACACCTCTTTGAGTGTCAAATATTTTATCTATGATGAGGAGGGGGTAGGGTGATGGATTAGGTGAATCTTTGATCAAATTGAAGAAATTCTCCCGTTTGAGGAGTCATGGGTCATTTTTTTTAAAGGCAGCTGAAAGAGAATTCCTGTTGATTGACTAAGGATCAGTCATACTTTCTTATGATAAATAGATAAAACCTGGAGTGCTCAGATCTTGAGGCCTGTTTATCTGCTTTTTCCTTTGAGGCTTCTTCTAAAGTTTAATAAAAAGAAAAGAGAAGATTTCTCTTCCTTTCCCCTTGTCCTCACTACCAGAAAAAGCATTGCTGACTTAAAATAGAAGCATATGATGGTTGGGAACATGGGGAACATGAGGAACATGGTTTGCATGTAACCTGAGAGGAGAGCTCAATGACACTTTTCTTGAATCCCAACCTCCTGTATGGAGGAAAAGAAATTTTAATTCCCCAGGCAAACTAATCCAGGAAATTAACCTTCCATCAGAGAAGGGAAGTTTTTTGGGAGGCACCCTCTTTGAAAGTTCCCTTTTGGGTAACTACCAGTTCAAGAATCCTTAGTTTGACTGAGTGGATGCCCATCAGTTGGAGAGTGGCTGAATAAGTTATGGTATATGAATGCTATGGAATATTATTGTTCTATAAGAACACAATCAGCAGGAGCATTTCAGAGAGACTTGCATGAACTGATACTAAGTGAAATGAGCAGAACCAGGAGATCATTGTACATGGCAACAACAAGATTATACCATGATCAATTCTGATGGACGTGGCTCTTTTCAACAATGAGATGATTCAGGCCAGTCCCAATGATCTTGTGATGACAAGAGCCATCTACACCTAGAGAGAGGATTGTGGGAACTGAATATAGTTTACAACATAGTATTTTCATGCTTTTTATTGTTGTTTACTCACATTTTATTTTCTTTTTCATTTTTTCCATTTTTGATTTGATTTTTCTTGTGCAGCAAGATAATTGTATGGATATGTATGCATATATAGGATTTAACATATATATATATATGTACATATATATATATGTATTACCATGTTTAACATATATTAGTTACTTGCCATCTAGGGAAGGGAGTGGAGGGAAGGGGGGAGAATTGGAACACAAAGTTTTTCAAGGATGGATTTTGAAAAATTATTCATGTATATGTTTTGAAAATAAAAAGCTTTGATTAAAAAAAAATCCTTAGTTTGAGAGTTTGGGCACTGGACAGATTTTCTGAAGTAGATTGTTCCTTGAAGAAGGAAGAAGACTGTCTATTTACATGATTCCTGGGTAACATCCAAGTTGGAGAGCAAAGCCAGTGAATTACTTAGGGCCAGTCCAATTGGAAGTCGGGTTTGCTTGTTCAGCAAGTTTTGATATATTCTTACCTTTCAGGAGGAGTCTAAACTAGATTGTTGAACTATATGGCCTATGTGACAAAAGTAGCCCTATCCTTGTATTTGTATAGTCATGAGATAAGAATAGTCCTTAAGAGATATTGAAAACATCTTTTAGACTTAATTGGTTCAGGAAACTATTAGGCTATTGGTGTCATTTCCTGGGTACCCAAATAAAAAACGCCAGGAAGAATTCCAGTTCTTCCTTGATGTTTGACTGGTGGACCATCATTTACAATACAGAGGCAGTAGTTGTAGTCAACTGAATCAATATGGCGAGCTTAGTGAATATCTTTATCAAATATTTTTTCCCTGCTATGGCAAAATAAACCTCTTTTTGTTAATTGTCAGATTCAATTCCATTTAACTTAATGAACATTTATTAAGTGCCTACTGTGTGCCAGGCACTGTACTAAGTACTGGAGGTACAAAAAGAGGCAAAAGACAATCCTGCCCTCAAAGAGTTTATAATTTAATCAAATTAGTCAGATCTTCTACGAATGTTTAATTTCCATTTCCAAAACCATTTCCAATAAGCTACCAGGGTTTTGATCTGAGTCCAGTCTTTCCTATAAGAGCAAGCCATTTAATCTCTCCAAAGTTTCCTTCTCAATATCCTCTTCTGTCAGATAAGAATAATAATTCCTGTAGTACCTACCTCATAGTGCTTCTGGGAGGAGCCAAACAGATGTATAGCACCTTGTAGACTTTAAAATACTACATGACTATCAGCTGTGATTTTAAAAAAAATTATTATCACAGGGCTCTGTTTTAGAACCAGGAAGACCCAAGTTCAAATCTTTCCTGACACAAACTGGCTAGGTGGCCCTGAGCAATTTATTTAACCTCTCATTGCCTTTAGGCAACACCCTCAGATTATAAATTGCAGATAAATTGCTGATAAATGGTGTTGGTGGTAGTTTCCACACCAAGTTTTCCCCTTATTGTTAAAATCACAGGTCTGAAGAAATTTAGAATAGCTGTCCAGAGGAGTTTTATGGTAGCCATGCTCCTGTGTTGGATTGGTGAGCAAGGGTTTATCACACTTCCTGACTGGGTCCTATCCTGGCAAGTAGCACAACTTCTTCCTAGTTCTTTTCCCTTGGGTGTAACTTTTTCTAGTCACCGCTACAGTTTTGCCTCTTTGGAGGAATGGCTTTCCTTTCAAGTTAACCAGGAGAAGCCAATGGAAAGTAAAAATTTCTCATACCAGTCTCAGCTCGTTACAACCTCTCCCAACCAAACAGCTGACTCATTGCCTAGAAATCTCTGATTCTGTGTTTTCTCTCTGCTCTGGGGAATCATAAAATTGATTCTTTCAGTTAGAATCCCCATCTAGGAAAATTGCTTTGGCAAAAATATCTTTCTACATATAGCTAAATATATGGCCTACCAGGTTACCAAGGAAGCTTCCTGCCAGCTAGGTGGCTTAAACACTTATCAAGTATTAAAGCAGCTTCCTAGACCCTTTTTGGGGAAAAAACCTAACTTAACCTGGGGATGGGGAAGAAGGAAGAGACAGGTGAGGCGGGGGAAGAATCTTATCATACAGACCCTCTACCCTTCCTGGGATTTTCAATGCTTGCTTTTGGTTTCTGTGTGCACACTTAATGCAGGTGCTACTATCTTCCTCTTTCCTCCTCATTTCTTTGGAATAGGAAGGGCTGGCTTGTAATGCTGTCTTACTTTTATTTAGTCCATCACAGGATCAAAACAGTTTCCCAGGGAACTGAAAAAGATGATGCTAGGAGTTTCTGATCACAAGAATATCTCCAGAATCATTTTTACATCTGTACTACTCATTTCCCTGGGTTGTTGTGAGGAAAATGCTTTGTCAGCCTTAAAACCATATAGAAATGTGAGTTGTTTTTACTTTTCCCTCTACTGAGGCCCTCCTCTGATGCCTCGTTTTGTCCTGAAGGTGACCTTGATTTCTCAAGAGCTGTGCCAACTAAGCATAAGCTCTGGCAGGTCTGTCTAAGCTGGAAAGACTCTGCACCTGTTGTCTGAGAAGACCAGCTTCATTAAGTTTGGAAAGGCTCATTGTCAAAGGCTGGTCACCAGATAATATATTTTTGCTCCCTCTTCTTACTTAACAAATGAAGAAACCAAGACCCAGAAATTTAAAGTAACTTGGCAAAGTCCACACAATCTGTCAGTGCCAGAAGTGAAACTCTAAAACTGGCATATAGTTATTCTGTCATATTTGATTCTTCCTGACTCCATTTGCTGTTTTCTTAGCCAAGAAACTGGAATGATTTGCCATTTCCTTCTTTTTTTTTAACAGATGAGGAAACTGAGGCAAATGGGGTGAAGTAACCTGGCTGGATCATGGAGCTAGAAAGTCTGAAGCTGAATTTAATGTAGGTTTTCCTGCTCCAGGACCAGCATTCAATTCATTGAGTCACTTAGCTACCCGTGGTATTTGGGGGTCCTTCAACAGAGTATAAATTCCTTCAGGGTTGAGTCTACTTAATTTTTTTCTTTGTATAACCTGTATCCAGCCCAGTACCTGGAGATTATTAATAAATACTTGATGATTGATTGATTGTGCTCTATATAGGTACAGGGAATATATAAACTGAAGAAGTCAGTGGTTCTTGAAATAGGGGAAGGGATAAAGACTGGAACTGTGATTTCATTTTATATAGAGAACCTTCAGGTGAGGGCATCTCTCTCTCTCTCTCTCTCTCTCTCTCTCTGTCTCTTTGGCTCTCTCTGTCTCTCTGTCTCTGTCTCCCTCTGTCTCTCTGTCTGTCTGTCTGTCTGTCTGTCTCTCTCTTTTGGTTGTCTGGTCTTTTTCAGATGTATATAACTCCTCCTGATCCCATTTGGGTTTTTCTTAGCAAAGACACTAAAGGAGTTTGCCATTTCCTTCTCCATCTCATTTTACAGATAAGGAAACTGAGGCAAACAGGGTAAAGTGACCTCCCCAGGGTATTATAGCTAGAAGTATCTGAGGCCAGATTTGAACTCAGGAAGAGGACTCTTCCTGACTTTTGGTCTGGCATTCTGTGCACTGCCTCACCTAGCTGCATTTAACATCTTCTACTAATGCAGATTACCTAATACTCCTCCCTAAGTAACAGTTTTAGAAAATTGTCTTGAGTATTAAAAAGTTAACTGACTTACCTAGGGTCATACAACTAGTGTGTGCCAGAGGCTAGCCCTCTATTATGTTGGAATTAAAATTATTCTTGATAATTAAAAAAAACAAACAAACAAAAAAACCACAACTACCTCGGAGTTGTTGGAGTGGGGGCAATCCTACTCTCAAATCTAGATGTTTTTCAAGCCAAAAACGAACTTTGAGATTACTAAATCCAACTTGGTCATTTTACAGATGAAGATATTGAGGCCAGAAGGGGAAGTAACTTGTTTAAAACTGCAGTTATTACGTGACAAAGTTAAGATTCAGTCTCTGGTCTGATGCCTGTACAACTAGGGCTTGCTCTATAATCCCTAACCTTGATTCCAAGAATGCTGGGACCTTACTGCTAGGCTTTCCTGAACACTGAAGGCTAGGTCCTCAGTGCTGCCTGATCAGCTAGGAAGGCCACTGGCAAAGATGCTCCCCTGGGATCTCTTTGCCTACACAATCCTAACACTTTTTTATTCTAGTTCCTCTCTGCATTGATGGGTAGCTCGAGTCCATTAGTATAATTCAGTTTTTTCCTCTCTTTCTCAATGATTTTTCTGTGTCTGATTTTTTTTCTCTTCCACCCCAAAGCTAATTGTAAAGATAGTTAGGGGAGAAAGGGAGCAGAGATATCTTCTATCTAAAATGCAGATCCATTTATGTTATCCCTCAACTCAATAAACATAAGTGGCCCCTTATTGCCTCTAGGAGCAAAGACACAATGCTTTGTTTGACCTTCCAAGTCCTTCATAATTTAACCCCTCCTACTTTTCTAGTCTTATATCTTACTCCTGCCATGTTCTCTTTGATCTAGTAGCACTGGCCTCCTGGCTGTTCCTCGAATAAAATTCTGTCTTTCAGTTCTGGGTTGCCCCCCCTTGCCCGAAATGCTCCTATGCTCCAAATAATGACCTCTCTGGCTTCCTTTAAAGCCCAACTAAAATTCCACCGTCTATAAGAAGTCTCCCCTAAATTTTAATTCCAGTGCTTTCCTTCCTTGAATTATTTCCTATTTATCCTGTACTTAGCTTGCATTGTATATTCCAACAGCTCTGGAGTAGTTTTTATTATTATTATTATTATTATTATTATTATTATTATTATTATTATTTGATTGAGGTTAAGTGACTTGCCCAAGGTTACACAGTTAGGACATGTTAAATGTCTGAAGCCAGATTTGAATTCAGATCCTCCTGACTTCAGGGCTGGTGCTCTATCTACTGTGCCACCTAGCTGCCCCAGTTTTTTTTAATTATTAAGAATAAACATTAAGAATAATTTTAATTCTAATTTAATAGATAGAGGGCTAGCCCCTGGCACATACTGGTTATGTGACACTAGGTAAGTCACTTGGCCTTTCTTTGGTCTAGGCAACTCTCTAAAACTATTATTCGCAGAGGATGATAATCTGTATGTTAGGGGGCAGGTGGATGGTACAGTAGAGTGCCAGTAGTCTTTTCCATTAGATTATAAACTTCCTGAGGGCAGGGAATGACTATCTTCTGCCTCTTTTTGTATACTCAGTGCTTAGCATAATACCTGGAACAGAGTAGGTATTTAATAAATGTTCATTGAATGAATAAATGAATTAATGCTTGGGTTCTAGCCTCACTTTTGCCATTTTGAGCTTTGAGATTCTTGGCAAATCCACTCACTTTTTGGGTCCTCTGTTTCTTTATTTGCAAAAGGAAAGGAGTAGTTTTCACTCAAATTTCACTTTTTTAAAAAGTTGGTGGACTTCATATATTTGTAAGGCTTGATTTAAATTTGTGTTTCTCTTTGCATAAACTTGTTAATCTGTTTACATAGTCTTCTGAACCAAGGGACAAAGAATTGTATAATCTATCTTGGGGGGCTGCCAAAGAAGATGCCAGCTTCAGATTTTGGAACTAGCTAATCTTTAAGGTAATCGGATCATAGGATTTAGAGCAGGAAGGGACCTTAAAGATGGTCAGGTCCAACCTCCTTCATTTTACAAATGGAGAAACTGAGGTCCAGAGAGGTCGAGAAGTAGCAAGACAAGTCAAGAAGCATTAATAAGCACTTACTATGTGCCAGATACTGTGCTAAGTGCTAGAAATACAAGTACAAGGAGGAAGACAGGGAATTCTTGCCCTCAAGAAGCTTACATTTTAATGGGAGAAAATAATATATAAAAGGAAAGGGGTGAAAGAGAAAAAGATATGGACATTAAAATGTTGGGAAGAGTTAGGAGTGGGACCCAGAGAGGTATGAAGATATGGCTGGCCTAGACATTTTCTTTAAAATGGAAATTTGGGAAGGAACCAGTCAATCATAAGAAAGGGTTTTGGGGGCAATTCCAATAGATTTATGATGGAAAGTGCCATCCACATGTAGGAAGAGACTATGGAGACTGACTATGGATCAAAGCATAGTATTTTCACCTTTTCTTTTGTTGTTCTTTTTTCTTCCTGATGTTTTTTTTCTCTTTTGATCTGATTTTTCTTGTGCAACACAACAAATGTGGAAATATATTTAAAAGAATTGCATATGTAAAAAAAAAAAAAAAAGAAAAGAAAAAAAAAAAAGAAATGGCCTTGATGGCTGAGGATACTTCCAGAGTGAGAAGGCTATTGTGGCATGCTACAGAAAGTTCAGAGTGAAGCCTGGAGATGAATGAACTGAATTGAGAATTAAAGCTTTGTTTTCTGACTCAAAATCAGTTCTCTTCCCAAGTGTGTTCTCATGCCTAATACAAGGGTTATAAATGCTGGAGATTCAAGCTTAATACTTATTGAAGGAATAAAGATCTTCAAAGAATGATCACCCAGGTAAATTAGGACTAGTAGCATTTGTTTGGGGATTGGCTCCCTGACATATCCGTGGCCTAGCAAGAAAAGAAAGAGGTTGAGATTGGGAAAGAAAGAGAGGAAGCCAGGATGAGTGCTGGAAAGTATGTAGAAAAACTTCCTCCATACCTATAATATACTCTCTCCAGTGAATAGAGAATTGTTACTGGACTCAGCAAGACCAGAGTTCAAATTCCAATTCAAATGACCTTGGACAAGTCACCTAACCCCTGTTTCTCTCAATTTCCTCAACTATAAATGGTGATGATTAAAGCACCTACCTCCTGAAGTGGTCATGAGGATTGAGTGAGGTAATATTTGGAAATATTATCATGAATTATGATAAATTAATACATTTTTGTTAGCTTCCTCTTCCCTTCCATCTGTGAAAATCCTTTCATTTCTCCAAGATCCAATTCAGGTGTCTCTTTCTCTTCCAAATTTTCTCTGATTCCCAAATCCAGCCAAAAAATAAGTCTTCTCTATTCAGATTTCCAGAGGGCACTTTGTCTGGATCACTTTTGCCCTTACCATCAATCATGAGGTCATAGATTTGAGAACTAGATGGGAGCTCATAAAGTCCAACTTGTTCATTTTACAGATGAGGAAACTTTGACTACATGTCTGAGGTAATTGAACCTGGGTTTTCCTGACTCCAAGTTTAACTGCTTTCTGGATACACTCTCTCTTAAGGGGATTTTTTTTTTGGTTTGTTTTGGGTTTTTTTGTCCAAACCTAAGTGGTTTCTTTGGTACAATATAAGGATCTTTTCTCACCATGCAAATACCTACTCACAATTGTTCTGAAAGTTGTAGCCTTAGAGAATTATCAGAGATACTGAGAGATCAGGTAACTTGTCCAGCATCACACAACCAAGATTTGTCAGATATTCTCTGGTTCTCTCTCTGAATTATAAACAAACACTTCATATCTTTCCTATTCAATCATAATATTTTTTAATGATAGACTTCTACCTGTGTGATTCAGGCAAATTAACTTCTTTGAGCCTCAATTTCCCTATCTATAAAATGAAGTGATTGGAAAAGATGACCTATGTTCTTATATTTTTGTTGAACTGAATATAAAATGGTAATAAGAAAAAAAAACATGAGATAGAAGGGGAGGAGGAGAAAGAAGGGACTGAGCAAGGATAAAGACAGGAAACTCAGGTGAGATTAGGGGGCATAAGGAAAAGCTTACATTCATCATGGTTGACTCCCCCAGCACACCTGATATCATGCCACACCTGCTTCCCTGTTCCTTGACCAGAATCACATCAGGCATACAATGCCTTACACACACATGAGCTACAAAGGTTTGGAGACAGAGTCAGAGATCTGGGCACAGATGAGGAGGGAGGCAAGTGGAGGATGCTGGAAACAATCTGCTGAATTCGGAGGCAAAAAGGTGCCCTTATCAGGGCCAGAGCTGACTCAGCATATCACCACTAGCTGAGGGATAGGGGATGATCTGAAACTGAGAGCCTAGGAATTGTGTGCCTGCCCCATCCTCTCTGGATGCCTTTGCTTCTGGTGATCCAACTCATCTCAATGTCATGCCATGATATCTTTCCTCCCCTCTGTCATTGCCTGCCTCCCTTTAATTCCATCCCCTTTTCTGCCATTTTTGTTGCTGTTCAGTTGTTTTCAATTGTGTCTCTTCTTGACTCCATTGACTGATTCTTGATCTCCATGGCAGAGATGTTCGTCATTTCCTTTTCTAACTTATTTTACAGATGAGGAAACAGAGGCCCAGGGTCAGACATATGCTAAATATCAAAAGCCAGATTTGACCCATGAAGATGAGTCTTCCTGGCTCCTTGCTTGGAATTCTATCCACTGAGGCACTTAGCTACCCTGCACATAGTATACTCATCATAAACATTTACTTGCATCTATGCATGTGTAGACATATGTATATGCTTATCAAACATTGGTTACATACTTCCTTCTCAAGGACTCTTCATCAAGACTTTGGTTCCTTCCGTAAAATCTTGGGTTTTTCCCTCAGAAGTTTGATAAAGCAGCCCCCTTATATTTTCTCCAACCAGATGGCACCCAGATGCAAAGATGCAGCATATCTATCATATCTCCAACCTTTCTGTTCTGAGAATTAATCACTTTTTTCCTCCCCTTCCCCTCCTCACTCTCTCCTCGCCTTTTACCTATCTTTGTTTCTTGGGCTTGAGATCAATTTCTCTAACACCTTTTTCATTGGTAGCTCTTCCTGGGGTACCGTAGGTTGGAGGACTCCCTACCTTCTCCCTTCCCTGTCTGAGTCTTTGTTCAGTTCCCCAAGCAATGACCCTCTGAGCCAAAGCAAATGTCAGGGTGATAATGGAGATAAGATACTTTTAAGAAAGGCCCAGACATACTGACATGTGATGGGGATTGCCATGCACAGAATGCATCATGGGAAGTTTGAGGAGATGCCAATGCCTCATGGAGGCTTGAAGCTTTATGACTAATAGAGGGGGTGATCTTGGGCTAGTAGTTTCCCTTTCTCTGGATTTCAACTTCCTCATCTTAGATTGAGGGAGTTCAATAGACACTTACCAGAGTCCCTTTTAATTCTGACACTTTGATTTTATGAGAATGCTATTATAAGTTCCAGCTCTTAAGCAGCAATGTTAAAAGTTCTCTGGAAACAAAGGCAATGCCCAATGATTAGGAAATGGTTAAACAATTTGTAGTATATAAATATAATGGAATAATATTGTACCTTATTGAAGAATGCATAGGGAGAAGGACTAGAGCTGTGATTTCACTGGTATGAGGAACACACAATTAGAACAATCCCTTTTATCAATGCCCTAGAGTATCTAATAGTGACATGATTTGTTTAGGGTCACATTGCAGAATTGAAAATCAGGTCCTCTTGGTTGCAAGTCCAATTCTCTATTCATTCCTACTAGGTTGAATATGAAGAATTTGAAGAAGCCATGAGAAGCATGGCAAAAGAGATGTGAAATGATATCCAAGGAAGTCATTAGAACCAGCAAAATAGGTACAGTGATAATAACAATGGAAATGAAAAGATTAAAAAAAACAAAAACAAAGTCTGAAACTGAATACCATGTGAGTACAATAATAAGGAAGCAACTATTATTATTTCCATTTTATAGATTAGAAAACTGAGGCAATAGGCTAAGTGACTTGCTGAAGATCATACAGCAGTTAAGAAGTATCTGAAGCACAGTTGAACTCAGATCTTCCAGACTCAGATCTATCCAATTTGCCACCTAGAAGCTTTACCTTGAAGGGGAGATATGAAAATGTACTTCCTTCCTTTCTTGGCAGAGGTGGGAGGCTATGAGTGTGGAACATCATATATAATGTCAGAGTTATTTGAGTTGACAGTTAATTTTTGCTAAATTGCTCTTTGTTCTCTCTCTCTTTTTAAATTCTATGTTTCAAGGGATATTTATCTGAGTGGGTATTTATTTACAAGAAGGATATATTGGGAAATGAAAATGGTAGAAAAATAAAATCTATTTTAAAATGTTTTTTGAAGAATTAATTTTCTAGTGTGGAGGACAGGGAGGGTGTCAAAAGAGTACCTCAGTAAGGTGAGACTGAAGTCTTCCTCTTCCTTTGACAATGTCTCTTACAAACAATAACATTTATGTTAAGATTGTATGAACCACAGAATCATAAAATCAGGTAATTGAGGATTTAAAGAATTCTTAGAGTTCATCTGGTCTAACCTCAGTCCCTCTCTGGAATAGGAAAGTACGTATTGGGAGCTGTAGATGATTAAAAAAAAAAGATATCATAAATGTGTGTGTGTGTGTGTGAGAGAGAGTGAACTGGAGTAACTTGACCTGCTCAGGATCATGTAGCTACTAAGGGTTTGAGGCTTAATTCTAACTCAGCTCCTCCTGACTCTAGGGTTAGGGCTCTATCTATCGTACTATCTAAATGCCCCTACCATTAATTATTTTAAGACATGTTGTGAGTTCCTTATTCAGGAACTCTGGATAGTGCCATACTCCCTAGTATCCCATCCTCCCAGGTCCATTCCAGTTAGGGGAACAGACACATGCTATGAAATTTTGAAAGATGGGGGAAACTGAGTCCCATGGAGAACAGAGAATAAATATCTTAAGATCATGCAAATTTGTAGTTAACAGAGCTGGGATTTGAACCCAGATCTTTAGCTAGGTTAGCACAGAAGATGGAACCTGGATTTGGAATGACTTTCCGAGAAAGCTGGATTTGATTTTTGTTGCCCAGATTGAAAATCAGAGGTGCCTGCTGTGAGAAGCTTTTGCTATCCAAGTGGGGCAAATGAACCCATCAGGAAGGTTGCACTGGAAAACTCCCTATTTTGCCTCAGAGATGGACTTTGCCCCTTTTTTTGCTGTGCACAGCTGGCCAGTAGGTCCCCCTGCTGGAAAGCAGGACAGTGTTCCGGGTTAAAATCTGTACATTCTTAGAAATCTCTGGAGAGGTGGGTATGTTGGCAAAGGTAGGGAGCAAGAAGCAAGAGACAAGAATTAATCATGCTGTAGGAGAAGGGGGGTCTAACTGAGAGGTAGCTCCTCTGAGGAACATGACATCCTGGTGAATATTGGACAAAAGATATTCTCTGGGTGCATCTGGAACACCTGATTTCCATCATTAGAGATGGATACATCCTTGGAGGTGGTTCCCTATAATAGAGAGCTAGAAAGAGTCTTAGAGAAAATCAAATTCTCCTAATAGAATGTAAGCTCCTTGACAATAGGTAATGCTTCCTTTTTTTTTTTTTTTTTTTTTTTTTTTAATCTCCAGTACTTAGATCAGTGCTTTGCACATCAAAGGTACTTTATAAATGCTTGGTGATTGAATAACAGTTACTTAACAAATGCTAGCCAAGGATTGGCAAACTAACCTCCCTCTTCCCTCATTTTATAGATAAAGAAACTTAGAGAACACTTTCTTGTCTTTTACTGATCAGGTAGGAGGTCCAGAAAGAAGAGACTTGACTAATTGCACATAAAGTGGTAATTTGGATTCAAATCTAGATTTACTGAAGCTGTTTTCAATGATCTTTTCTCTACACCATACATCCTCTAAGCCGGAGCTTCTTAAAACTTTTTCCATTCACAACTCCTTTTCACCCAAGAAATTTTTTCCAACCCCAGGTATATAGGTATATAGAATAGGTATACAAATCAAATCATAATCTCGTGGCCCCCACATTTAATTATGTGACCCCATTTGGGACCCACAGTTTAAGAAGCTTTGCCTTAGGCAATTATCTCACACTTCACCAAAACCATAGTCTCCATATCTTCCTCAGAATGAAAAAAAATGGAATGCAGCAAAAAAAAAAAAAAAAAAAAAAAGCACTACCCACTTAGGTGTGCAATCCACAAAGTACTGTGTTTTGTAGTATTCCTTATAGTTTTCAGTATACTTTGTAGTTTATAAAGTACTTTCAGATCCTTTAGGATCATGGTTTGAAAAAAAGAAGAATCTTATGTGGCTATTCAAGCCAATATCCTTATTTTTAAAGATGAGGAAATTGAGGCTTGAAAGGGGTTAGAGGACTAGCCTGGTGTTGTAGGGAGAGCACTGGTTGTGTAGTCAGTGGGTCTGGGTAGAAATCTCAGCACTGCTACTTGGATTGTTCTCATGTCTCCAAGACTTTCCCCTCCTTGTTCTTTTGATGACCAAACAAGGGCCATTAGAACAGCAAGCCACAATTCTGTCTGACTGATAGCTAAAGGCTAAGTGACAACAGTCACAGCTTGGGGTCCTCCACCATGGCTTCATGATAGCTGATGAAATGGAAGCTCTGAGAAAGTTAGGATTGTCTCACTCTGAATTTTCAGTGCTAAGTGCTGTGTCTGATGCATAGTAGGCACTAAATAACTGGTTATTGATTAATCAATACCAATGATGCTTCTTAATCTCCTCCAAAGGGATCCCAAAAGAACTCCTTGTTCACATTTCTAATTTGTACAGTAGTTTCTGTGTCTTCTCCCTGCCAGATTGTAAACTCTTTGAGGACATATTTTAATGAAATGAGCACAAGGCTGGTCAGCAAGATGGCTCAGTAGATAGAGCACCAGTTCAAATTACTAGCTATGTGACCCAAGGCAAGTCACTTACCCGGTTTTTTTGCTTCATTTTGCTCAACTGTAAAATGAGCTGGAGAAGGAAATGGTGAACCATTCCAGTATCTTTACCAAGAAAATCCCTAAAAAGGGGTCATGAAGAGTTGTTCACAAGTGAGCAATAATAGACATTTTTATAGCACTTTACTATGTGGCAGAAACTGAATAAAGTACTTTATAATTATCTCTTTTAGGGGCAGCTAGATAAAACAGTAGATAGAACAACTGCTCTGAAACCAGGAGGACCTGAGTCAAATCCTGTCTCAGATAGTTAACATTTCTTAGCAGTGTGATTCTGGACAAGTCATTTAACTCCAATTACCTCCCAAGGGGGGAAAAATAATCTTATTTGTTCTTTACAACTCTGGGAGGTATCTATTCTCACACCCATTTTACTGATGAGGAAACTGAGGCAAACAGCAGCAAATAACTTGCCCATATTCACACAGGAAACAGCCTGACGCTGGATTAGAACTCAGATTTTCCTGATTCCAGGTCTAGTGCTCTATCCTTTGGGCCATCCAGCTAGTATTGAGAAGTTGTGGCTGTATACTTGAGATGATTGATAATAATTGACAATAGTTGAAATAATAAATTTTCAAAGTAGGAAACTGAAGTCTAGAGAGGTGAATCCACAGTTACTTAATAAGAAACAGAGCTGGAATGTGAGATCAGAGCTTCCAACTCAAAAACCAGTGTTCTTTCCACTTTCTGCTGCTGTTGTTTAATTGTTTTCAGCCATGCTCTTCAGATACTTCATGATCTTTTGGGGGACTTTCTTGGCAAAGATACTGAAGTGGCTTATCATTTTCTTCTTTAATTCATTTTACAGTTGAGGAAACTGAGGCAAACAGGATAAGTAACTTGTCCAGAGTCACACAGTGAGGAAATGACTGAGGATGGATTTGAACTCAGGGTCTTCCTAATTCCAGACCTGTGTTCTGTCCATTGTGGCACCTAATTGCCCTATGGAAATAAATCTAACCTCTCTGAGCTTCAATTTCCTTAGCTGAGCTCTGAAAATAATAATTCTTGCCCTTTGAACTAAGTACCTTAGTTGTGAGGATCAGATGGGAGGGTGTCTGCCGGAGAGCTTTAAAGGCATCAACTGTTTAAAAGCCAGAAACCATAGTTTTTTATCTCTGCACCAGCACAAGGCATTGTCCAGTTACATAGTAGGCAAGCAACAAATGTTGATTGATTGATCAAGCACTTGGCACAGTGCCTGGCACCTAGTAGGCAATTTAAAAATGTTGTTTGATCAAGTACTCAGACAATGCCAGACATATAGCAGGCAAACAAAAAATGTTGATTGATTGATCAAGTACTTATCAGTGTCTGGCACTTAGTAAGCAATATGTAAATGTTAGCTATTATTATAATTAGTCTAGATTACAGCTTCCCTCTCTGTCAAGTGAGGCTCCCTCCATCTTTAAAGTTCCTACCAGTTGTAAATCAAATTAGTTTTTCTGTCTCAGACTTCTTCCTAGGGTCTGTCACACCTATCCAACCTGCATTTTCATGGTAAGCTTTGATTCCCCAAAATGGAAGAGAATTACAGGGTTCTGGATCACTGTTTGGCAGCAGCAATACCAGCCTAGCCTAAAGGCTTAAATTTATTTAAAAATTTTTTTTTTAAATTTGTGTGGGAATGCATCAGGGTGAAATGTGATACCTTTCACCCTTTGAGAAATCTAGGAATCAGAAAGTTGAAGAATCTCTAATACATTACTTGGAATTCTGCTTTTTAAAAAAAGTATCAGTACTAGAAGGAACCTGAGAACTTGAAATTTAGGGAAGTGGGGGAAAGGGAAGGAGAAAAAATTTGGAACACAAGGTTTTGCAAGGGTGAATGTTGAAAATTATTTTTGTATATATTTTGAAAACAAAAAGCTATTATTAAAAAAAAGAACATAGAACACAAGATATCAGAAATAGAAGGGCCCCGGCGACCCCAAAGACACAAAGCTAACGATGGTGGTACCCAGATTTAAACCTACATTTTGTGATACTCTGTCTTGTTTTTTACTACCTCTTTTTGGATTTACACAATATGGTTGAGCATTTTCCTCCAAATGATAAAGTCCATTGTCTTGACCATTCATTTAGCCCACCATCAATCTCTGTAATGGTTGAAAGGAAAAATAAAAATAAAAAAAGAACATAGGAGAGGAAATTGTTTGTGCTCAGTTCTCTGCCTCTTGTTCCACATCTCAGGTCGCCTGGGAAATAGCCACGTGTTATTGAGACTAGTCCTTCCTTGCACGTTAATGTTTGACCCAGAACCCCGTGTTTTTCCACTGGGTATTTTTATCTTACTGTACTTGGCAATATGCAACTGGGCTTTCCTGGGAGAGATGAAGGGAAGGCAGATTTGTTCTTGCTGTTTGAGAAGGAGGAGGCATTGGCACTCTGAGAGCTGCAAATAGACTGAGGTGGCCTTAAGCTAGAAGAGACTACTATGGAAGGGGAAATTGCTAGATATCTAATTGTATAGAATTCAGTTCAATTCAGCAAATGTTTATTTAATGTTTACTATGTGAAGAACACTGATAGGTACTGGAGGGAATGCCATATTAAGATTAGATATAGATATTAGAATTAGAAATTCTAAGCAATATGTAAATGTTAGCTATTATTATAATTAATCTAGATTACAGCTTCCCTCTTGGTCAAATGAGGCTCCCTCCATCTTTAAAATTCCTACTAGTTGTAAATCAAATTAGTTTTTCTGTCTCAGACTTCTTCCTAGGTTCTGTCACACCTATCCAACCTGAATTTTCATGGTAAGCTTTGATTAGAAATTAGAATTAGAAAATTAGATATAGATATAGATATTAGAATGCCATATTAAAATTAGATAGTCTCCTATCCTTGCGGAGCTTATAAGGGTGGGCAGTGGGAGGGGAGATATCTCATTCTGTTCTCACATGATTTTAATCCCATTTGCTATCTTTACATTTTGAAAGTTTTTTGTTCCATATATCTTGGAGAGTTATGTGATTTGATAGGATGACCTCAATTTAAAATTAACATGGTTAATTTTAATTATAGAATAGACTCATTTGGGATGTGCAAAGAATTATGTAAAGTCCAAGACAGGAACAGTCATTTCTGATGGGGAAGAAGGTACTAGTCATGAATATGAATTAAGTTAGCAAAACACTGATTAGAAATTATTATTATCTCATTCTTGGTTCTCCTCTCCCCGCACCCCCTCCTCCCCCAGGGTTTGGATAGAAACAATTCTCAAACAAATATAAGTTAATCATACCAGGGTTCTCTAAAAACATCCTCAGTACTACTTTAGAACAATGGTGATCATAGGTATTTCATCTTGATTATTATCTCCCCTGCTAACTCTTATATTTTGAAAGCTTTTTTGTTCCATGTAACTTGGAGATTTTGAATAATTTGGCATGGTGACCTGTTTTTAAAATGCTGATCATAAGATTTTAGGACTCAATGTTATATCTGGGAGATTATGGGTAACAATTCAGCAGATGATAATGGTTGAATTCTAGTACTATTTATTGGTTGAATTCTCTAGGATATTTTGAGGTTAGTGTGGTAGCAGAGGGATATGTCATCTGTCAGTCCAAGAAAGATATGGAGCTTGTAATGTATTAAGATCCTATCTTGTTGAGTATTTGGTACAGGCTAAATTTTTATAGCCTACAGAAATGTGCTGCAGAGTGTCCTATATATTCTATACTGATCACCAAGTCTATGAGTCTTAAGGATGATGATCCTTCTGATTTTGGAATTTATTGTACTTGGTATTGACTTGTCATAATAAACCCTTCCATTTCCACACATACTGATTATTATTTTTACTGATTTAGGGATTTTACTGATATAGGGGATTCTTGGATGAAGAAAGTTATTCATCTTTTTTTTTTTACATTTTTTTCAATTATGAGTAAACCAAAAATTTTAACATTCATTTAAAAAAATTTGAGAGTCAAATTCTTTCCCTTCTTGAGAAAGCAAGCACATTCATCTTTTTATCTTTTTCCATGGGATTCAGAGAGAAAGAATTCTGGGACAAGTAGCTTGTGATTATTAGTACTTGTTATGGCAACATCTATTAAAAACATTGTTCTTAAAATTATAATTATTATCATTTATTGTGACTGGTGATTCCATCATTTTGGCTTATAGCATCATAGAATTATAAGATTTCAAAAGTACAAAGGATCTCAGAGCTCATTTAATCAAATTTGTTCTAAATAGAAGCACCCTCTGTACAACCAACCCATGCTCCATACTCCCACAACCAGTGAATAATCAACTGTTCTCCACTTGAAGATGACAAGTCCCTTTCCTTTCAAGTACAGCTGGGTGGAACAGTGGCTAGAAAGAAAGGAAGATCTGAATCCAAGTTCAACTTAAGATACTAGCTGTGTGACTGTGGGTAAGTGAACCTCTGTTTCTTCAACTATGAAATGGGGATAATAATAGCATTTAACTCTCAGGGTCTTCATAAGGATCAAATGATGTAATATTTATAAGAAGCACTTAGCATAGTGCCTGACCGAAGGCACTCTATAAAAGCTAGTTATTTATTGTTATGTTAACTAGCACTTTTAAAGTTTACAAAGCACTTAATATTATCTCATTTGTCATCACAGCCCAAGGAGTTAAGTTCTATTATTAGCCCCATTTTACAGATGACAAAAACAGAGGCAGATAGAACTTGCCTAGAGTCATATCTAGGAAGTGTCTGTGATATACTTTAAATTGGCATAGTATTTGCTGTCTGCCAGTTTTAGAGTTTAAAATGGAGAACAGGGACTATCAAATAGGATTTTGTAAAATTCAAAACCTGTGGAACTCTCAACCTAAAGGAGAAGAAGTAGTCATGACTTTCCAAAAGTTCCTAGTTGAATTAGGAGAAAATTATCCCAGCCCAGGGGCCATGCAATGTCCAATTCAAAGTATCCTTCAAGTCTTCATAGCAGTTTACTTAAAAGCTTACCTAACTTTTTGCTTAGCAGAAGGGCAGTTTTGGACTTGATGATGTTTTTTCATGCCCCAGTGACCATAGGCCTTCTCCCCCGGGGGATGTCCTCATGGGCACCCCAGACCATGGCCCAGCCGATTCCACAGTGCCAGCCGTGCGGAGCCAGCCCCCTCCCCCATCCTACCTTGCCACAGAAATCTCATCAACTCTATCCAAGGACCATTAGAGGCTTTGATTGGATCCCAATAAACTCTCAAGCCCATTGGGAAGTCAAGTTTCTGGGGAAAACCTTCTGATAGTGTTACCTCCCTTTCATTCCTCTGCTTTCCTAAAAAGATAGCTTCAGCTTGGAGAGGGACCTGTTTGTATATGTGGCATGGCAAAGTGTCTTCTGGCTCAGCAGCAACTCATGGAGAAGGCTTTTAAGGTCTGGTGGTGGATAACTCTAATGGGCTATGGCCAGAAAGGACCCCGGGTCTCCAGGGATAGAGTAGCAGAGCTGCTGGGAGAATTTTGGGCCCCTCTTGGATAGTTCCAGAACCCTTTTCCAGGATATAGTGATTGAGGTGGAGGTGGGGAGGAGGGAAGGATTGAAAGTTGCTTTAAGAGAAAGATTCTTAACCATTTTTGTGTCTTATAGACCCCTGTGACAATCTAGTACTTTTAAAATTTACAAAGCACTTAATAAATATCATCTCATTTAATTGTCACAACAGTTCAAAGAGTTAAGTTCTATTATTAGCCCCATTTTACAGATTAAAAAAAAGAAACAGAACTTGCCATCACCCCATTTCAGAAGAAAGTTTTTAAATGCTTAAAATAAAATACATAAGATTACAAGAGAAATCAATTGTTTTAAAACATAGCTATCAAAATTAAAAAAAAAATGTTTTCAGACCCTCAGATTAAGAACTCTAGCCTAAAATAGCTTAAAAAAGAATTATGGATCACTCTGGTAGAGGGATAAGGAAGGAAGAACATTTCTGGGTTTTTCTGGAGGGTCCCTCTGAGGGGTGGTTTCTTACACCCTTGAAATTTATGGAATCTCCCCTTCTCTTTGGAACTGGATCCCACAACTAAACCTCCAGTCTCTGAGAGAAATAAAAAAAAACAGTCTCCCATCCTCATTCACCCATTGTTCACGATTACTAGTGATTTCAGGACTCCCCTGAATTGGGGAAAGCCAGGAATTCATTCACTCAATGAACAATCCCACCTAAGCAAGCAACAAACATTTATTAAGTGACTAACATATTAAATTTAGATCTGGGGACTGTGGAGATAAAAATTTTTATAAAAATGAAACTTATGTCTCTTTTATGTTTTTGTCTTCAAGGAAGTTACTTCTCATGGAAAAAAATATATGTGTAATAATACTAACTGGCATTCATTTATATAGTCTTACGGTTTTCAGGACACACTCTATAATATATATATAGATATGTATTTGTATTTGTGTATATATATATATATA
>JAJPUD010017445.1:0-13601 GCA_023553655.1 Myrmecobius fasciatus
AGCTGTTTTGTTAATTCAATATTTCCCATTTTTCAAATTCTGTTTTTCAAGGAGCTTTCTTTTTCTATTTCATCAAAAGAGTTTTTTTTTTAAGGAGTGATATTCTTTAGACAAGTTCTTTGTTTCCTTTTCCAGAGATCTCATTTCCTTTCTCCATTTTTCTTCTAACTCTCTTTTAAGATCCTTTTGAATTTTTCCAAAAGATCCTGTTGAAATGGAGAGCAATTTACATCACCCTTTGAGGCTTCATCTGGAGACATTTTGTCTTTATTGTCTTCACTGTTGAAGATCTATTTTTTCCCCAGACTTCATAAAAGCTATCTATAGTCAGAATTCTTTTTGTTTTTTTGCTCATTTTTAAAGGTTGAGCCCTGCTCTTAAGGCAAAGGTGAGATGATCCCAATCTTCTTCTGCAGGTGAAAGTGGCTTCACACTGCCCTGGGGCCAATACTGCAGATTTCCTACTAGTGATGATTGGGAATGACCAAGGTCCCTTGTGATGCTGGGGTTCAGGGGCTCATTTTTGCCTTCTGTAGTAATGTTGAAGGTCTCACAAGCTAATCTGGTGATCCACTACTTCTGAACGAGAGCAGAGCAGCAAAACCTGATGTATTTTTGATTCACTCATCATACAGAGTGTAACATTTAAAAGCAACATTATTTTATAAGTAAAATTCATTCCTGAAATACTAAGGAGAAAAAATAAAGAAGGATAGCACAAAATAGAAAAAAAGCAATGCAGAAAAGGCAAGATACCTAGCTGGGTCAAATTATTACAGTGATTTAAAGATGAACCTGGATGAGCAACAAGTGAATCTGGAGTATAATAGAAGAATTAATTTGAACATGAAGATCTATTTTCATCATTCATTAATGATTAAGAAACCACAATATGTTTAATCTCCCATGTCAATATCCAGTAAAAAAAATCAAGAACATCTGGATGTGAACAGATTAAAAAGGAATTAATGTTGGCATCAATATAATGATAAAAACACCCTGAAAAATAAGTTTGAGATATTTGAAATAAGTGAAAATTCCTTAAGAATAAAAAATACAATAGTTAATATTTTTGTGTATGTTTTACACATACTGAGAGAAAGAGAATAGAGTTATGTTCTGAATCATTGGCTCTATTTGTGTGGGAAACTACTATTATGTGAGGGAAAGTTCCCTCAATTCTTTCAAATTGTCCACTCTTCACAATTTTGTTTTAAGAGGTTCCTTTTAGTAATAAGAAATCAAGTGTATATATCCATAGTCACCCAGCCATTATATTTTTGTTACAAGATTTCAACTCATGTCTTACTGACTCTCAAGGTTTTCATTTTACTATAGTACACTGCTTTTGATCATGTTATCCCACTACCTCCCCAAAAAAACTATCCTTAGTGACAATTATCCCACATATCTATTTATCACTTCTATAAATTATTTGAGAATAATTATTTTAATAGAGAATATACCTTTAATGAATATATTTTAAATGAATAAAACTTATAGAATAAGTAGATGGAGCAGGTAAACTAGATGAATAAGGAATAACAAAAAGATAGATTAAGTGTTGGCATTCATCTCTTACTCCACTGAAGATCAAGCCATCTAATGAGTTCTCACAGCTCTACTCTTCCATTCCTCAAAACTTAACAGTATCATCTCTTTGTCTCTAGGTTCCATCCCAACATGAAGCTACAGGCATTAATTACTCCAGCTTATTGAGAAGTTTTTATATTAAAGACTGATGCTTAAACATGATCAAAAACTCACACTGGATGATCATTTGGGTTGTATTACTATGTATTCCAGTGATCATAAAATCCACCTGACTTCAATTCAATTCAATACATGTTCTCAACTTCCTCAGGAAGAAATCCATTGCCAGTAGTCATCCATGATATCATCTAATCATGAATGGACAAAAGTAGCATGTAGATTTATTCATACCAGTAACTGGAAAACCTGCTGCCTTAGGACAAAGAATAGCTGTGTACTTGACTTTTTCCTTTTTGCCATCATACTGACCTTATGAAATATATTTCTAAGTCGTTGTCTATCCTTACAAACATTCCATATCACTGTCATTCACATGGTCTTTTATTCATAATTTTTCTACTACTAATATGTTTCACATCATGGCATGTTTCCTGCCTTTGCAGGTTCTCAAATTTGTTTCTTTTCTACATAAGCAAGTTCCCTGGTTATGCAGAAAATCATTATATCCCAGTTTTGCATGTTATTCTAAGACTTCAACTTGCCATAGAAGGGGAACAGGGTCAGCCTTTGTACTAGATTTTATTGGAAGCTGACACACTGATTAAATTTGCTCAGTTTGCTAGATATGGTGTGTTTCTATCTTACTTTTCCAATGTTTACTAGGATGTGGTTGCAATATCAATTAATCATCAAATATTTATTAAAAATGTCAGGGGCAGCTAGGTGGCACAGTGGATACAGTACAAGCCGTGAAGTCAGGAAGATATGAGTTCAAATCTGCTTTAGATACTTAACATTTCCTAGCTGTGTTACCCTGGGCAAGTCACTCTATATTTATGTATTTATATTACTATATATTTATATATTATTTTGATTTTCCACAAATAAAAATAAAAATCTCATTCTACTAATCCTTTCGAAACAAAATAATCATTTTTAAAAATATTTTATCCCTCATTTTTTTGATGTAGTATTAAGAGTAAAATATACCAGCCTTGTTTTGAGAGAGAAAGAGATAGAGACAGAGAGAGGGGAAGATGATGATCATCATCATGATGATGTTGTATGTAATAATTACTTTCTATGTTCAAAAATTTTCAAGGAACTAAAGATACAAATATATGAAAATGAAGAGGTTAAGATCCTCAAGAAATTTCACTACTTCAGCTAAAGCATAACAGATTCTACACCAGTCTAATTGTTTAACTCTTTGTACATATTTTCATTGCAAGTTTTTTTTTTTAAACAACATATTGGATTTTGGCTCCTGATCCATTCTGATATTGACTTTCATTTTATGGATGAGTTCTCCCTTTCACATTCACTGTTATGACTATTAACTCTGCATTTTCCTCCAACCTATTGTCTTTTTTTATCCTTCTTTCCTTCTCCCTCCCTCCCTTTTTTCCTCTCTCCTTCCCTCTCTTCTTCTTTCTCTTCATTCATTCTTCTCTCTCTCTCTCTCTCTCTCTCTCTCTCTCTCTCTCTCTCTCTGTGTGTGTGTGTGTGTATGTGTCTCTCTCCCTCCTTTACCCTGATCCTCCTTTTGCTTCTGAAAACTTTCTCTCCTTCTTATCATGCTTCTTTTTTTTTCTTTAACCCCTTCTTCTCCTACTTCCCTGTTTGTTCAGATAGATTCCTGTACATAAGGACTTATAGTCTAATGGAACAAGACAACTCATTAGAAAGTGCCAGAAAGGGAGAGGAAGAAAGCTTTGATGACAAAACTGGTGACTGAAAATAAAATGGTCCAGGGAGTGAATCAAATCAGAAATGAAATGAGCACGGTTAGAATCTCTCATAAAAGAATGCTTCAGGTAGAAAGAATTTTTTGACAACACTAATCAACCAGCAACATAAAAAGTCAAAGAATTGTCTGAAACATGGAGAGATTAAGGAACTTGCCTGGGGTTACATGGCTAATATTTGTAATATTTGTTAGAGGTCCCCTGATCTTTTTAGGTATGAGGACAAATCTTTATGTGCTACTCCATGTCGCCCCTCAGAAAATATTGGTTCTAAATTAGACTGGGGAAAATTACACAGTTTTGATGTTTTTCTCCTTCTACTCTAATAGATGAACCCCCAGAAATAATGTATAAGTTTCACAGCACATTGTGGTTAGCACTTTCCCCAAACCATTGCTCACAAGTTCCCTCTGATAAATTTATTTTGATTGAGTCAACTAGTAGACACTAAGAACACTCTTTTAAACCAAAAGCTATTTCATTAATAGGGTGGCAAATGAAATAGCAAGAAAAGACACCACTCTCTCCTTGATGATATCCATTTATGGTACACTATACCACAAGAGTCACACTGCCAATTAGAGAAATCATTGATGCAACAAAAACATATAGCAGGAAATATGTGCAGTGCAAGCTAAAAAGATTACATAAGAAGAAAGAATATGTGAGAAGAGAGTACATATAAAAGAAGCATGTTGCTGAAGCAATCAAATCCTCCAATTTTATAGAATTGTCAGTGACCTCTATTAAAAGATGAAATGCTTCATGAATTTGCATATCATCATCATCTTTGTGCATGGGGCATACTAATCTTCTCTATGTCATCAAAACTTAAATGTATGTTCCATTTAGAATACTTCAAATTTCCTTTAAGGAAAATGAGTCTATTTGGTTTGTTTGTTTTCCAAGTACCGAGTTATAGTAGCTAAAATGTCTCTCCCTGGTAGGAGTAGATAATAATAATTTTCTTTATTATTATATAATACTTCAAGGATTATAAAGGACTTTGCACATATTATTTCATTTTATTTGGCTAAATACCACACTTTTACAGCTTAGTCAAGGGCTATAAGCCAAGAATTGAACAAAACCAAACAAAATGTATCAGAATAAAATAAATATTATTCTTTGGATTGCTTTTCACCTATTGCAGACACAAGGTCCTTAAATAGAGACAGATGCCTAACTTTGGGTAAGACTATGCTCTAATAAATTAAATTTACCACTGAAATATTGCTGTTGTCTAATTATTTATTCATATTCAACTATGTGTGACCTATTTGGGGTTTTCTTGGCAAACTCACTGGAGGGAGAGAGTGGTTTGCTATTTCCTGCTTCAGTTCATTATATAGATGAAGAAATCAAGGAAAGCAGGATTAAGTGACCTGACCAGGATTACTTATATATTGTCTGAGGCCAGGATTGAATTCATGAAGATATCATTGTGAATTCTAACTTAAAACTCTATCTCCTGCATCATACTGACACTTCTGTCTCCACTGCTCTTCCTGTATCCCCTTCCTCTCCTATTTTCCTGTAGGGTAAGATTGATTTCTATGTCAACTTGAATGTATATGTTCTTCTGTCTGAGCCAATTCTGAAGAAAGTAAGGTTTATTCACTTCCTTTAACCTCTCCCATCTTCTCCTCCATTGTAAAAAAACTTTATTTTCTTGCTCTATTCTTTTATAATTTCTCTCCCTCTACCCATTCCTTCCCCTTTCTTCCTGTTCCTTCCTCTATCACTCCTTAATTTCATTTTTTAGTTACCATGGCCTTTATATTGAACTCTCACCTGTGCCCTTTGTCTATATATATATACTTTTTAATTGCCCTAATACTTAGAAGGTTCTTATGTGTCACAAGTATCATCTTCTCATATAGGGATATAAATAGTTTAACCTTATTAAGTCTCTTTTGACTTCTCTTTCAGATTTGCTTTTTTATACTTTCTTTGAGTTCATATTTGAAAGTCATATTTTCTTTTCTTTTTCATTTTTTTTCCTAAGGCAATTGGGGTTAAGTGACTTGCCCAAAGTCACACAGCTAGGAAGTGTTAAATATCTGAGGCCAGATTTGAATTCAGTCCTGACTTCAGAGCTGGTGCCCTATTCACTGTGCCACTTAGCTGCCCTAAAAGTCATATTTTCTATTCAGTTTGGTCCTTTCATCAAAATGTCTATTTCATTGAATCTCCATTTTTCCTCTGAAGAATTATTCTCAGTTTTGTTTGTTAGGTTTATTCATTGTAATCTTAACTTCTTTGCTTTCCAAAATATTATATTTTAAGTTCTTTGATTCTTTAGTGTAAAAGTTGCTAAACCTTGTGTTATCACATCTCAGCTAGTTGTAAAGCATTTTCTTTTCCTTCTTCCCTTCCCTCATCAATGTTATTTTCTCCTTTTTGTATGCAAACACCTTGTTGTCAGAGAATATCTTAGTTGCCCCCCCATTCAAATTTTTAATATTTAATTCAGTGCTAGATCTATAAAACACACATACAATTTTTACACTCATTCATACATTCATTTACACTTGACTAAATATTAGAAATATCATCTATCCAAACTCTTCACTTTTTAAGTAAAGACTGAGAGTAAGAAGTCCTAATCAGATCATGCAATGGCCACACAGCCAGCTTGCATCAGAGATGAGATTTTTCACTGGCCTTCCTGCCACCAAATCCTAAATTCTATCCATTATCTGATGCTATCTATACTACATCTTCCTGGATTTCTCTTTCTCTGACTCTCTATGTTTTTGGTTTTGTTTTGATTTTTTTCTGGTTCTCACTTTTGCTTTTTCTTTGTCTATCCCTCTATGTTATTAATAGGAAATAAGCTAGCTACAAAATCATAGTATGAAAAATTTAAAAATGTTACTTTGGGACATTAGTTAATAAATAATTATTGATTTTAAAATAACTTAACTTATTGCAAAGTCATCACTTTCATCAACTGCACCATTTAACCTACCTCCTGATACATTGATGATTAGAAAATTACTCTAGTAGACAAACGAACAATGCCACAATATCAGAAACATATTTTATGTAAGTTAAATAATTAAAAAGTGGGAAATTCAAGGACACCTTCTTTCCCCATCTCCCTCCCATCTCAACCAAAAAACATAAATGAATCAAAACTAATTATGCCAAAGTGAATATGTTTACTAAAGCAATTGAATTCTATGAAGTTAACATAGATAACATAAATATTTGGACTCTGGGATATCTAAAGAAAAAAATAGAGCAGATAATGTCCAAGGAATATAATTAAGAATCTGAAATATCCCAAGGATCTATTTCTTATATGATGGCTTTAATATCCATTTATCTTTTTAAAAAAATTTTAAAAATTAAATTCATTTCTGCTCTATTCCAAAATACAAATTTATATTCATTACTCTATTCACAGTTTTTTTTTTTTGCTTTCCTTCTCATTGTTCCCTACAATCTTTGCAGTACTGTGAGATTATCATCCTAAAGAATGTCTTCTGGTCCCCCTAACCATAACAAGGGCAAGAAAGACAACTTTTCCTTCCAATAGTTTCTCAACAGTTTAATAAATAGTAGCATTTCCTGTAGTCAAGTGTTCAGGGTGAACTTTTCACTAGGCTTTGCTTTGTTTTGATTATTCTAACACAATTCATGGTTTGAGGTGCTGCTGATGTACAGATTTCTACATATTGAACTGAAATTATAATGAATAATGGTATTTTCAAAATATATTTTTAAAAATTTCTCAATGTAATGAAACATTTTCTCCAGTATCCTTCATCCCTATTTTAGATGACTATCTATTTTAACAAATATTTTTAAAATAAACAATCAACAAAAATCATCAATACCTCAGAAAAGCCTGGAAACAAACAATGTGCTATAATAATGCAATATTTGTTACTATCTTTTAGGACCATTTCCCACTTGATCTCCAACATCTAGGAATAGTAGATTGTCAGTGTTTTATGATTTCTTTTCTGGAGAAACAGACTTGTTCTTACTAATTTTGTATTATTCAGTTTTGATTTCATTATTCTTTTAAATTGTTAGAATCATTGTGCACATTTTTAAACTTGGCTCACTTCACTCAGCATCACATCATAGATTTGTTTTTATTCATTTAAAATATCTTTATTATTATTCTTACACATTGAAATTGTAGATGTCACCTCTCTTTCGGTAGAAGTATTTCCTAAGCAAAAGAATAACTCATCTTAAGAATGGCATATTGTTACACTTTTGGCTTGCATGCTGAGATAATAATCTTATTTGAAGCAAAGTTACATATAATTTCATGGTCCTGGGCCTGGAACATAATAAAGACAATGCATGTTTCCTGATTGGTTGAATTGTTAATAGTTTGCGCCTTAAAAATTTACAGTTTTTATTGTTTGCATCTTTTTTGAGGGGAAAATATTACTTTACTCTCTCCCCATCCACACCACTTGCCTAAAATCATATTAGTTTCTTCTGAAGTGAGCAAGATTGATGGAATTGCCAATTCTATATGTCATTGACAGTAATTCTCAGTCCAAATATGAAAAGTTGTCCTTTCAGACTTTCCTCAAATAATAGCTAGTGCACCTGGAACCAATGCAAATCTTCTATGGGTTGTCAGGGCAACTTTGCCTAAAAGATTAATTACAAGTCTGGAAAATATTCTGAAGCTCAACCAACACTAGTTTGGGTTCCTAGATATTCAATTCTGATCAAAAGTGAAACTCTAATACTGAAATTTTTATGTGAACAAAAGGCAATAGAAATGCAACTTCATATTGAATTAATGGTAAAGATTGGTCCTGTGACCCAAGTAGAAATTCTTGTTCCTTTGTTAAAGGCTAATGGAGGGCCAGAAAGCCATAGTCATGGCTCCACAACCAGAATCGCTTAAGGAAATCTTGGCTAAATTCAAAAACCTTGCAATAATCAAGCTGAAGTTCATAAAGTCCTTTTATATTCCCCAGTTAATCAAATGAGAGTATATGTAATTTTTACATTTAATTTTACTTTCACTTTTCAGTGGTGTGGTAATAGCATTTACCATATAATTATCCCCAAAGACAGAATTTGCTAATAAACATTGAGGAATGGAGGGAGAGTCTTATTATCTTTCCAATCTTTGGAGTAGACCCATTGAACCTAGGACAGCAAATTTGGGTGTGGGAATTAATGGTAATTGACACCCCAGAAAGCAGACAATTTTTGCCAACATAGGGCTGCAGAGTATATTGAGGAATGAGGATTAAGAGTCAGAAAACCTGACTCTGATTCTTGGATGTGCTATATTATTCCATTTAATTTTTTTTTAATTGTAAGTCTTACAATTCTGCCATCTTAAATTCCACAACAAATTTATTAAGCATCTCCCATGTGTCAGACATTTTAATGAATAAAGAAAATTAAAAATAAAAGGAAATGTTGGTGCAAATGAATGTGTGGAATCCTGCTAGAGATTTAAGAATATGCAAGCCTTGGATTAAGTTTGGCTAATTCTGATCCCTTCAGTCAGAAGAAGAGCTCCAGAGCTTCAAATGAGCTAAAAATATTGAGGTTCACAACATGTCATTGATGTCTTTTCAATATCCTCATTATCAACTGGTGGCAGTGGCTGCACTGGGAACTAAGAAGGAACTTATTGAATATTGTACAAATAGGAGAAAAATAATGAGAGATTATGTAATCTCTTTCTAAATGCATTTTCTAAGTCAGAGCTCTCTACCTATTACCTTGGTAAGTTTTTATTACAGACTTATTGAAAAACATAACATGTTTAGGTACATAATTTGTCCTTGATTTTTCTATTGTCTGATTTTAGTAAATACTGTTTTCTAAAAAGTACTTATGTTAGATTGTCTAAATTACTTATCATTTGAAAACCTTTAGAGAACTACACCAGTGTGGGCTTGATTAAATGGCATCAGAAAATCATTCTTGACACCTTAGTGAAATCCCTTAATATCTGAGAAGGTGATATGGGAATCCAAAATCTGTGATTGTAAAAATGATTCTAAAAATTTAAAAGAAAGAACAACTCTAATGAAATCAAAACTGAATATACAAAATTACTAAGAACCAGTCTCCCCAGAAAAGAAACCATAAAACACTGGTAATCCACTATTCCTAGATATTGGAGATCAAGTTAAAAAATGTTCCTAAAAGAAAGATAGTAACATATTCCATGAGTATAGCATATTGTTCATATTTCCAAGCTTTTCTGATGCATTGATGATTTTTGTTGATTGTTTATTTTAAAAATATTTGTTAAATTAGATGGTCATATAAAAGGAGTTACTATGAGTATCTTCCTAGAACTACAACATTTAGTAGAAAATATTAACCAATATAAAACAGTGCCACAAGAAAGATGCCAAAAAGAAAATACATCAATGGTCAAATACTTGATCTTTTCAGGATCAAATACATCAGTCCAAAGATGTGCTAACATAGAATATTAATTGATTTGCAAAACATTATTAATACATATTAGGAAGTTTAAAAGCAACATCAATTTACAAAACACCAACAAGGATAATTCTATCCTGTGGAACCCTGAGAATGAGAACTAACTGAAAGAAATCACCTTAAGAGGACTTTAAGGAGGACACTTTCTAATTGAGAAATGAACCTGTCCCTAATTCCATAACTGATCTATTTCATCATCAATACTACTGGAATAAATTCATTTGAAACAATACTTTATTACATACTATTTTATATATGTAATGTCTGGGGGACACAGCCAAGATGGCAGAGAGCAGACTCAAGTCTCTCTGTGACCTCCTCTAATTTTCTCTCAAACCAACAGTAGATTAAGCCTCTAAACTGATTTTGGAATCAAAGAATCCACAAATATTTGGAGTAAAATACATTTTTAGAAGAAGTTACCTTAGAAGAACTTCAGAGCAGAACTGTTACAATCAGGTAGAGGGACAGTCTGTGGGGCCCAGACTGCAGCACAGGGAGACCAGGGCAAGAAAGTGGGGCCAGAGTCAGAGAACTGCAGCTTCCACTCACCTGTAGCCGATTTGTTATAAAAGGAAAATTATAAACCACTGAGACCAGAAGAACACCAGACCTAGCTGTGATTACCCAGCAATAGAAATCAATCATCATAACTTCCCCAAGGCAAATTAAAGCAGCTGTCCCTCCTTTGCATTGAACATACCTCAAGCCTTAAAAGAATGAATAAAAAACCCAAAAAGATCTTTCACCATAGACAGCTGTTATGGAGAGAGAGAAGAATAGACCTCAAATCCTGAGCATCTCTAGATGAAACTCCAAAGGGAGACATGAACTGGTCCCCATTTCGCAAAGCTTTCTTGGAAGATTGCATAAAGAATTTTAAAAGAGTTAGAAGAAAAATGGGGACATGAAGTAAGATCATTGCAAGAAGGAATGGAAAAAGCATATAATGCCTTACAAAAGAGATATGAAAAAGACAAGAATTCACTGAAAAATAAAATTGGTGAAATGGAAAAAGAATGCAATGAGCAAAAAAATTCAATTGGACAATTACAAAAGGAGCTTAAAAAGATAACTGAAGAAAATAATACACTAAAAATTAGAATTGAACAAATGGAAGTCAATGACTCAATAAGACTTCAAGAATCAAACAAAAACAAAAAAAAATTAAATATAAGGAAATATGAAATATTTCCTAGGAAAAATAACTGACCTGGAAAATAGATCTAGGAAAGACAATCTATGGATTATTGGTCTTCCTACAAGCCACAATGAAAAAAAGAACCTAGATACTATCTTACAGGAAATAATAAAAGAAAACTGCTCTGATATTTTAGCATCAGAAGGTAAAATAGCCATCAAAGAATTCCCCAATTACCTCCTGAAAGAGACACCAAAATTAAATCCCTGAAGAATATTGTGGCTAAATTTCAGAACTATAGTACCAAAGAAAAGATATTTCAAGGAGCCAGAAAGAAACTAGTTAAATACTGAGGAGCCACAATAAGGATTACTGTGACCTAGAAGCTTCCACTTTAAAGGATCAAAGGCCAATAGACTTAAAAGCACAATACTACCTAAATTGATCTACTTATTTGGTGCCATACTAACCAAACTCCCAAGAAATTATTTTACAAATCTAGAAAAAAAATAGTAGCAAAGTTCATTTGGAAAAACAAAAAGCCAAGAATTTCAAGGGAATTAATGAAAAAAAAAAGGCTAATGAAGGTGGCTTTGCTATGCCAGATCTAAAACTATATTACAAAGCAGCGGTCATAAAAACCATTTACTACTGGCTAAGAAAGAGTAGTCGATTTGTGAAATAGGTTAGTTTCACTGGACAAAATAAGCAACAACTATAGCAATCTAGTGTTTGACAAACCCAAAGACCCCAGCTTTTGCGATAAGAATTCCTATTTGACAAAAACTGCTGTGAAAATTGTATGGAAGTAATTAGGACTTGTCCCACACTTAACACCACATACCAAGATAATATCTAAATGGATTCATGAATTAAACATAAAGGGTGATATTATAAGCAAATTAGAGCAACATAGGATAGTTTACTTCTCAGATCTGTGGAGAAGGATGGAATTTTTATCCAAAAAAGAACTGGAACTCATAATTGAACACCAGGTAGATAATTTTCATTATATTAAGTTTAAAAGTCTTTTTTTAACAAACAAAACTAATGCAGACAAGATCAGAAGGGAAGCAATAAATTGGGAAATCATTTTTACATTTAAGGGTTCTGATAAAGGCCTTATTTCTAAAATATATAGAGAACTGATTCAAATTTGTAAGAATGGAAGCCATTTTCCAATTGATAGTCAAAGGAAATTAAAATTATTTCTAATCTTATGAGAAGGTGCTCTAAATCGCTATTGATCAGAGATATGCAAATTAAGACAACTCTGAGATACTACTAAACACCTCTCAGATTGGCTAAGATGACAGTAAAACCCAAAGATGAATGTTGGAGGGAAGCTAGGAGAGACAATCTAAGGATTATTGGTCTTCCTAAAAGCCATGATGAAAAAAAAAAAAGAACTTAGACACTATCTTACAGGAAATCATAAAAGAAAACTGCCCTGATATTTTTAGAATCAGAAGGTAAAAGAGCCATCAAAAGAATTCCCCGATCACATGCTAAGAGAGACCCCAAAATTAAATCCCCAAAGAATATTGTGGCTAAATTTCAGAACTGTAGCACCAAAGAAAAGATATTGCAAGGAGCAAGGAAAAAAAAATTAAATACTGAGGAGCCACAATGAGGATTACCCAAGACCTAGCAGCTTCCACATTAAAGGGTCAAAGGACAATACTACCTAAAAGCAAAATATTATTAACTAAATTGACCTACCTTTTTGGTGCCAAACCAATGAAACTCCCAAACTTCACTTCAGCATATCAACAGTGTAACATCATTAATATGCACACTTCGTTTATTGAAATCACAACTCATCCATTTACTGTATGAAATGGGAAATGTGTATTTCCTCATCTTGGCAAGATATTCAAGCTTTACATAAGAAGTTATCCAATTTAAGGTATTTGCAAATTTTCTTCTAAAGTAAAATGAGATATCTTACTATAATCATTTCTGTTTCATACTTGTAGTGTTCTCCATTCAGTACTTGTTTTCATTCAAGTTGATAAGCATGAAGGTATCTTTTCAAATAACCATGCTGGAATTACCAAGAATTCCAAGAGTAAATCATGTATTACATTAAACTTTTATGTAATTTGATATTATTTTTAAACTGCATAAAATCTAGTAAACTCCATATGAAATTTTAACCCAAAATTCTTTGGTTTTATGATTTTGAAAATATAGACATTCCCTTAAATGAAAAAAATATTTTATACTATCCATATCTGACCATCTAAAACAAAAATATTAGAAGAACTTCTATAAGTTTTTGAAAATAAATCTATCCAACATATTAGATAATTCTGTAAATTATTTTAACATCATACAAATGCCATTGGAAGCAAGTTAGAGAAACGTAATATAGTTTATCTCTCAGACCTGTGGAGATGGAATAAATTTATGTCCAAAGAAGACCTGGAATTCCTAATTGAACAACAGATGGATAATTTTGATTATCTTAAGTTAAAAAGTTTCTGTACAAACAAAACAAATGCAGACAAGATTAGGAGGGAAGCATCAAATTA
>JAJPUD010017445.1:17778-31292 GCA_023553655.1 Myrmecobius fasciatus
ATATATATATATATATATATATATATATATATACATACATACTTCATAGAAATCAATGCCTATAAAAAAGATATTATGTGGGGGGCAGGGGGATATAACATGCCACTAAAATGTAGTACACCATTTTCTCCTCATTTGAAAAACAATTTCATATATGCCATGCTTTTTGTTAATGGAAAAGTATCTTTCTGAGAAAAGGCCTTATAGGATAGGTACAATTACCTCTAAGTACCTTTATTTGTTTTATGAGTGAGGAAGTTGAGGTAGAAGGGAGCTTCCAAGTTACGTGTGCCAAAACTTGCATGTTACAGGTGCAGAAATTGACTCAGAGAAGAAATCTAACTGAAATATCCAGGAATCTGCTTCCAATACCAATTTTCATAGGACTATAGAATAATCAGGGTAGACTTCAAAGAGAAAATTAAGATCATCTGGTTCAGTCTCTTAATTTACACATGAGGAAACTAAAGCCCAGAAAGGTTAAATTATTTGTCACTCAATGTCCCATTAACTCCTAGTCCAATCTTTTCAACTGACCATATAGCCTCTGACATTGCCTTTTTATTAAATGCCT
This sequence comes from Myrmecobius fasciatus, assembly GCA_023553655.1. NCBI lineage: Eukaryota > Metazoa > Chordata > Mammalia > Dasyuromorphia > Myrmecobiidae > Myrmecobius > Myrmecobius fasciatus. The sequence goes on from JAJPUD010017445.1 coordinate 18,353, forward strand.
TTTTATTTTCAAACTACATGAATAGATAATTTTCAATATTCATCCTTGCAAAACCTTTTGTTCCAAATTTTTTCTCTCCTTTCCCCTCACCCCCTCCCCCATATGGCAAGTAATCCAATTTAAGTGAAACGTGCAATTCTTCTGTATATACTTTCACAATTATCATGTTGCACAAGGAAAATCAGATCACAAAGAAAACAAAATAGAAAGAAAACAAAATTCAAACAAACAACAAGAAAGTGAAACTACTATGTTGTGTGCTACAATCAGTCCTGACAGTCCTCTGAGTGTATATGGGTCTCTTCATCATAAGATCATTGGAACTTAAATGCCTTCATTGTTAAACAAACATTTCTGTTCAGCTATTATTCTTCAAAAATTTGTACATTACTATGCCATTTTATATCTCTGGCTCTTTTCTTATGATGTCACTCTATTGGGATTAAAAGCAAAAATTCTTTATCTTTATTTGAAGGTCATCGAACTTCTGTTATAATCTCACTTTTCAGACATCATTTACTGTATTCCTTTCTGTCAAAATAACCCTATCATACCTCTGCTCATTTGCTCAATAGATCTTTGGTGTCTCAAATGGTGGTTGCACCCAAATACCCGTGAGAAATTCCATTATACAATACTCACCCTATCTTCCAAGTTCCAGTACCTTTGTCATTTCTGCCACAAAGTTTACCTTGATGTGCCCATCATCAAGAACTATTCTTCCCTATTTTGCTCTGTTTTGCTATGAACTTTTCACATCTGATTTGAAGCCTACCATATGTCTACATCTTCATCATCTCATTTATGTCCATCATGTGTTAATCTAATTTATGCTCTCTTTTCCATAAGGAAATCCATGATTGTGCTTGAACCTTTCTTGATTTATCTTTACATTAAAATGATAGAAGTACAGGATTTGGATTATCCATCTTTTCTTTTTTTTCTTAACATATGTCCTTCTCATCAATTTTTGTACCCAATATTTCTTTGAAGTCATTTTAAATTTGATTCTCTTCGTAATTCTGTTTTATATTGTGTTTACTCCATTCAGAAACTTCCAGGTGCTTATCTATTGCTCTTTGGTGAGCAATCATTTTCAGAACTGCAGATACTATAACTTTCTGAGATGCCTAATGTTAAACCATCACTAGAAGAAAAAATTCTGACATTAAAGTCTTTATTCCTTTATTGACAAAACATTTTATAGAAAACATTTTTATGTACCAATGGCATATTACCTATACCATAAGAGCAACAGAGTTATCAAAGTTATCCTGGATTGACAAATGTAGGATGTTTGAACCTAGAGTTGTTCAAGAAGAGGAAGAGAGTTGGCTTTCCATTAGATATATTGGCAAAGTTATTTTAGTACTAAAGAAATAATCAACAGAACACTACATAGAAAAGTAAAACTAAAGCCCAGCTCAATTCAAATTAACATATATTAAGTGTGCACGTATTCAAAGGAATTGTATTATATACATTCCTGCATGTATTCACCTATATTGACTATTTGTATACATATATACATGTTTATTTAACATAGAATTATAATATATTTTCTTTTTCCTTGATTGCAAAACAAAATTCCAAAAACATATAGACTCTAAACAGAATTGTAATTAGAAATGAACAGTAGTAGTAATGACATTTCTTGTTCTGCACATGTCTTCTTGTCTATGATTAAAGGAAGAAGATAGTAGCAGTAGTCTGCAAAATGTTGCCTCTAACCCAGAAACATTGTCTTGTTTCATAATGGAGCAAAAGAAGCTAAAACTCATGAATTTAATATAAAAAACCAAATGATTGCATTTCCCATTGCAATGCAGGCAATTTTGAGTTTTTGGAATCTAGCAATTTCTTCAATTCAGCTGATCTAAGAATAAATGTGGCAAGTTGAAAGAACAAATGGTGAACCTCTTCACAATGATCTTGCTTGCTTTGTGATCTTTGCCTATTCAGTGTTTTGTATGGTGCCAGGAAATGGTGTTTTTAAAAACTGGGAGATGGTATTGCTGAATGAAATCTCTAGACTCTGGGACCCAGAGAGTGAATTCACTTGTCATTGCACAACTAATTAGGAGAAAAGTAAGTAGAACTGTATTCATATCTTTTCACTCTCCTATGCTTCTCCTACTTCTATAGCCAAAAGAAAGAAAAGGGAAAAAATCATTATATACATAAATATTTATAGTATCTCCTTTTTTAGTGGAAGTGAATTGAAAATAGACGGGGTACCCATCCATTGGGTGTGGTTAAACAAATTATGGTTCATAAATATAATAGAATAATATTATATTGTAAAAAATGATAAAGAGAAGGGTTTCAAGAAAAAAAATATAGACAAACTGTTGCAAAGTAAAGTGAGCAGAACCAAGAGAATACAATATACTGTAATAGCAATATTATACATTAATATAAAAAACTTCATAAATCTGATAAATACAATGATTTACCAGAACTCCAAATGACTCATGATAAAAAATATTATCTAGTTCCAGAAGGAAAAATAAAAGATGAGCTCAGAATGCAGTTTGAAATATATTTCTTTTATCTATTTGTCATTTGGAACATAGTTAATATGGAATTATGTTTTGTATGACTATATACATATATGCATACATATATAAATGTGTCATATTTCTTATTTTTAATAGGTTGCTAATAGTGGAGGGAGGGAAAGAATTTGAAATAAAAAAAGTTAAGGGTAAAAGAGAAAATACTAAAATCTGGAGGCTTTAGTCATAATTTCAGCAACTGGGGTCAAACACCACAGCACATTTCCAAATAAGATAACAACAGGAAGGAGATTCAAGCTTGTGAAAGAGCTTGCCTGCAAAAAAGGTATAATATTAGGGTGTTTTTTGTTTTTGTTTTTTTTTTTATTTTAATACATTATGCTTGATTGTTTGAGTATAAACTCGGGGTTTAGTTTGGTTTATTTTCCACTATAATATCAAAGAAAAAACAATATTTTGAGTGGCTCTTGTATTTACATTGCCTAAATTAATCTCTTATTGTGGTTTGTTAATTATATTTTTGTTGCTATTGAATCATTTTAAAGCTGTATTCAATTCTTTGTAACTCCATTATGGGTTTTCTTGGTGAAGATATTGAAGTAGTTCCCATTTCCTTTTCCAGCTCATTAAACAGATGAGGAAACTAAGGCAACAGGGTTAAGTGACTTGCCCAAGGTCACAGAGATGAAATCTAGGACCAGATTTGAACTCAAAAAGATAAGTCTTCCCAATTTCAACTCCATTGCTTTACCTTTGACTGGCTCTAAGTTCATAGACATTTCCACAATATAAAAATCAGTTCTAAATATTTCATATGACCACATTTACATTTTATGTATTATGAATTTATTAATTAGAATTCATCATCTTCTGGTAGATACAGTGTTGGCTTTGGACTCCTTAAAGTCTAGGCTCAAGTCCTGGGTTAAATTGCTGTTATATAACTCTGGACAAAGGACATAAAATATCTGAGGTCCTTTTCCTTAGTGACCTTGAAAATCCATTTGAAAATGAAATTTATTTTTTCCATATATGTCATTCCATATGTCTACATAAAAATTAGGCACAACTATAAGCCATTGAGTCAACAATAAGTTATCCAAAATTGTATATTAGTGATTTTTTCTTAAGCTTCTTACAAATTGTGATGTTAATTCTAATTCTCAGCAAATACACTTTTAACATTCATTCATTTTGTGTCATGTTCCCTTTATTCCTCCTTAGCTATTTCTGTATATATCTATTGCATCTTTTCTATTCAGAAATTCATGACAAAAAATTAGCTCAGCAACCCAAACAGCTTTTCAACTGCATTTGACAGCACATGTAATATTTGATATTTTTTATCTCTCACTCTAGAAAGATTTTCAGTTGCTCAGTTATTCTTGATGATCATAAAGACACATTTTAAACCAATTTTTATTGTTCTATTAGTAATATTTTGATGATTATCCATATTATACTTCTTTGTACATTGTTCTCTGAAGCTATATTTTTTCAGATTGTTCTAAATTCTTTGTCTTTTATTTATTATGATTAAGTAAATGATGTAGTGTCAGTGCATTTCTTTATAATACTTTACTTATACATTTACTAATTGAAAAGCATCTCTTTTTTGTGGACATGTACTTTAATATTGATTTCAATATATTTGTTCCTAGAAATAATGGACTCCCTTACTATATTAGATTCTTTGGGGTTGAAAAGTTAATTTTACAGCAAAATAATAGAGACAGTGACAAAGAAAGTCTCTTCATGAAATTCAGATTTATATTCTTTCATGGCAGTTAGTTGGAAATGGACTCTTTTCAAAACAAAACTACTCAACAGAAAGAACTAGATTTAATGACAAAGATTCAGAAAATATAAATGGAATCAACATGAGGACTCAAGTTTTTTTCTGACATAGGAAATTCAAAAAAAAGTGGCAGAAATAATGTGTCAAGCAGGATAGAAAATGCATCTTGAAAATAATAATCAAATGAAGAAATGAGAAAAAAATGTTCTTCCCAAGTTTCTACTTATTTTGGAATGTATTCAATGAAATTTTTAATATAAAAAAACCTAGCAAGTAGGCATATATATATATATTTACAAATTAAATAACAATTTGGGGGCAGCTAGGTGGCGCAGTGGATAGAGCACCAGCCCTGAAGTCAGGAGGACCTGAGTTCAAATCTGGTCTCAGACATGTAACAGCTGTGTCACCCTGGGCAAGTCACTTAACTCCAATTGCCTCAGCAGAAAAAAAAACAAAAAAAAAATTTGCTTTTAAAAAAAGAGATTATTTGTATCACAAACTATTTTCTGATTTCTTCAAGACTAGGGTGTCCATGTGGGACAAGTAAAAACTAGCTTACTGTCATAGTGGGAAGTTTGAGCTTAATTTCTCTAAATTATTTCAAATAATCATGGAATGGTCAAAATAACAAAATCACAACAATAACAAAAACAATCACCACACTCTAAAAACAACAGTAGTAATAGCAAAGAAAAGAAATCAAATAATTTGTTTCAAGGGGAAGCTTAAAAAAAGCGACTAGCTAAGGGATTTTAAAAAGTTTAAAGAAGTTAAAAAAAGATGCCTTACTAAGAAATAAACATGATGGTGTGAAAGAAAATCCAAAAGGAAAAAAAGTTTTGAAAATCTTTCTAAGGGATCTCTTTTCTTCTCCCAGTGGAAGAGTCACATGAACCTCAAACATTGTTTACAAAAAATGAAGAATTAAAGGAAGTAAAAGTTTAAAACTCTTAAAGAAGGACTTGAAATGACAATGAAGACAACAAAAAATTTTCTTTTGACCCTCCTTTGTCTTCTTCATCTACTGAAAGGAGTAAAAATTGGAAGATTCTAACCTTTAATTCTAAATCTAAATCTATGATCCACTAGGGAGATGAATGCATATGACCCTTGAATTCCTTCAGTATAGTTATAAAATATATTCACATAAGGTAAGATAATGAAGTATTTATGAAGTGAATATGAATATAATGAAGTACTGGCTTATCATTTTGTTATATGTGAAAAGCATTTTCTGAAGGAATTGATAGAATAAATTCATTAGATAATTGTGGCATTAAATAGCTAGACCCTAAGAATGGATATCAGGTTAAACTGAGTTTTCCAAATCTCATGTTTCATGTAGGAGATTTCTGAAAGGATGAAAGGAAAAATGTGTGCTAACAGATGCTATGTCTTTTACCAATCAGGTATCTCTTCTTCAAAGCAGCGTGGCAAGAGAATGTGGGGAAAAGATAAGGTAATGAGACATTTCTGTAGTTTTAACACTTGCTGAATTTTTTTTTATTTATGAAAAGGAGAAAAATGGGACACATAGGTGGTGCAGTGGATAGAGCACCAGCCCAGAAGTCAGGAGGACCTCAGTTCAAATCTGGCCTCAGACACTTAACATTTCCTAGCTGTATGACCCTCACTTAACCCCAAATGCCTCAGGAAAAAAAAAGAAAAAAAGAAAAAAAGAAAGAAAAACTATACTCCTCAGGAATCAAGTTATGCTGAACAACTCTCCTAATAATGGAAACTTTCATGAGAACTCAATGAAGAAAGAACAAATAATACTCTTGCAGCATCAAAAGTTGGGAATTTAACTTTCATCAATCTATTTAATACAGTACATGTTGCTCTTTGATCCTTTTTTTTTTCAGGAATTTCATGTATATTTGTAGCAGAGTACACAAGATTTATTAGGAAAATGTTTTTAGTTACTTCTTTTGTCATGTTATCTTAGAAAATTCCTTTTTCCCCCTGAAATAATGATGCCTACTGTCTAGTTGTTGTTTGGAACCATTCTGTTGAGGATTTTTGTCTGTAGTGTTAAGAGTATATCTACAGAGTTATTTTTAGAACCCAAGTTGGTTCTATTGGGAAACAGCCCCTGTGTATAAATAAAACTTGAAGAAGCAATCCCAGAAGGAGTCCTGTATTTTTTTTCTATATTAATCATGTTGTAAAGAAGAGTCAGAACAAAACAAACAAAAAAAACCCTAAAAAAGGAAAAAAAATTCAAAAAGTAAAAATAGTATTGTGCAATCTCCATTTACTTTTGATAGTTCATTCTCTGGATTTGCAAGTCATTTTCACCACATCTTGGATTGTATTGGTGAGAAAAACAAAGTCTATCATAGTTGATCATTACACCCTATTGCTGTTACTGTGTACAATATCCTCCTGGTTCTACCCACTTCATTCAGCATCAATTCAAGTAAATCTTTTTAGGTTTTTCTGAAATCCTCCTGCTTATCATTTCTAATAACGCAATAATATTTCACTACATTCATACAACACAACTTGTTTAGCCATTCCTCAATTGATAAACATCCCCTCAATTTCCAATTTTTTGCCACCACAAAAAGAGCTGTCAAAATGTTTTATACTATATGTACCTATATACATATATTCCATTTGTCTTTTCCCTTTTTAATGATCTCTTTGGTATACAGAACAAAAAATAAGGAATCCGGTAAAATGAAATGCACATTAGGCAAAAATAGGGAATTATTGGAAACTGAGGGATTGATTACCATCAATTGTATTTTGACATTAATATTACCACTTGTAAAAAAATTCAATAAACAAAATAAAAAGCTTGTGTATCTCTCTGTATCTGTCTCTGTCTCTGTGTCTATCTCTGTCTCTGCCTCTGTCTCTCTGTCTCTCTCTCTCTGTCTCTCTGTCTCTATGTCTCTCTTTCTGTCCTGTGTGTGTGTGTGTGTGTGTGTGTGTGTGTGGATGTGTATATAAATAAAATTTTAAAAAGGGAAAGCTCCTAATCGGAACTATTTATTTTCCCCATGGTTTCTTACCACTGTATAAAAGGGCAATAGTAAAGGGAAAATATCTAGTATTGAAACACTAATATTAGAACCATAAGCTTTTAGTGTTAATTCAGCTGAATCAAGCAATAAAAGAATGAACAAATAACTGACCATATTACTTTGCGGTCAATAGCCTTCAATAATTCCCTATTACTACTACAGTAAAATAAAAGCTCATCCAAATTTATTTAAATAACATTACAGCCTGGATCCATTCTGAATTTTAAGATTTATTTAATATTACCCCCTTCTATGTACTCTTAGTAACACCTTGTTACTAGCCGTGTTCATGCTCCTCATATTTGCCATTTCATCTTACTCCCCAATGTCTTTTCACAAGTTTTGCTCATATATGAAACAAACATCTTTGAATCTATAGTTTGTAGTTATTTTTTTTTCTTTGCTTTGTTTTTTGTTTTTTCAAGATGCAGTTCAAATGCGGTGAGGGTTATTTTTTTTTTCAATCCACAATAAAAGAAACTAAGACAGTGCTCTGAGCCAATGGGACTTTACTAAAGGGTCTATGGTCCCTCTAATCTTCCTTATGATCGGAGATGCTCGCTCTTTTCAGAGGTCTATTTTTCTAGGGTTTGTCATTAGAGTTATTACCTAGATATTCTAAAATGACTATACAAACTATGGCATTCCATTAGTTGATGTGTAATATATAAGCTAAAATAAGTAAAATCATCCCGCTGATCATTTCTTATAGAACTTATTCAACCATTCTCCAACTGATGTACATCCATTCAATTGCCAGATTCTTGCCAATACTAAAAGGGCTGCCACAAACATTTTTGCACATATGGGACCCTTTCCCTCCTTTAAGATCTCTTTTGGATCTAAGGTAAGTAGAAAGACTGCTGGATCAAAAGGTATTCACAGTTTGATAACTTTTTGAGCATAGTTCCAAATTGCTCTTTATAATGGCTGGATCCTTACACAATTCCACCAACAATATATTAATGCCTCAGTTTTCCCACATCCCCTCCAAAAATCATCATTATCCTTTCCTGTCATCTTAGCCAATCTGAGAGGTGTGTAATGATATTTCAGATTTGTCTTAATTTGCATTTCTCTGATCAATAGTGACTTAGAGCCCTTTTTCATGTGACTAGAAATAATTTCAAATTCTTCATCTGAATATTGTTAATATTATTTGACCATTTATAAATTGGAGAATGGCTTGAATTCTTATAAATTTGAGTCAATTCTCTATATATTTTATAAATGAGGCCTTTATCAGAACCCTTAAATGTAAAAATGTATTCTCAATTGATTGTTTCCCTTCTAATCTTGTCTGCATTAGTTCTGTTTCTACAAAAACTTATTAATATAATTATCTATTATCTATTTTGTGTTCAATAATAAGTTCCAGTTCTTCTTTGGTCATACACTCCTTCCTTTTCCACAGATATAAGAGGTAAACTATCCTATGTTCTTATTTGCTTATAATATTATTGTTTATGTCTAAATTATGAACCCATTTCAACCTTCTCTTTACATATGGTGTTAGGTGTGGGTCAATTTAGAGTTTCAACCATATTAGTTTCTAATTTTCCCAGCAGTTTTTGTCAAATAGTGAGTTCTTATCTCTAAAGCTGGGGTCTTTGGATTTGTCAAACACTAGATTTCTGTAATTATTGTAAGTCAGTAGTCCTGAATGATTTTGTGTGTGTGTGTGTGTCAGATTTAGCAGTCTGGTGTAACTTATGAGTTGCTATTCAGAATTATTTTTTTAATTCATAATTAAACCAATTGCTAAAATTCATTAGAAGTTATTAAGGAAAATATTGCAAATTAAGAAAATGGCAGGCCATGGCAGGTTCATAGATTTTGCACATTACACAAATATTCAGATCTTTTCAACATATTAATATCAATATGTTTCAATATGTCAGATATGCTGATTTTCCCCTCATTTTGTCATTAAAAATAATATTTATTATATGGGAGGTGTCTCTGGAAGGGGGAAAATGAAAGGTAGAGGGGAAATTATTAATAAAAAAAATCACAATTAAAATTTTGTATAAATAATTAATGAAAATAAATATGTATGTTTTTTTCCCAACCAAATAGCAATAATTGTTTTCATCTCCCCCAGCTGTATCTCTGTTGTAAAAAAAGTTTAATTCCTTAGATTTAGGAAAAGTTTAGCCAGGTCTGAGCTCCTTAATCTTCTTGAATTACCATATTTTTTAGATTATATATCCTACAGATTTGTGGGCTATTTTCACCAGAGAATTCCAATGATTTCCACTGAAGACACTCGTCATACTAGGGTCTCAGTCATTTAATGTTTAAGTACAGTCTGTATGAGCATAAAGTCATGAACCAAAGGGAAAATCTGAACAGTAGTCAACTGGAAACAGGACTCTTAAGAATACAAAAGAAAGCATGGATATGATAATGTCTTCTAGTTTCTATTTAAGGAAAAAATAGTGAAAACACCACAAGAGGGCCACAAGTCATATATATATATATATATGTGTGTGTGTGTGTGTGTGTGTGTGTGTGTGTGTGTGTGTGTATTAAATTTGCTTTTGTATTGTCATAAACATTGAAAAAAATAGAAATTTAGGAGAAAATGTGTGAGATTGAAAGGAGGCAGAGGCCAAGGGCACCAACAAGACTTGGTGACTTAAAAGATCAAAAGCATACCTGCAGTTTCTATGGAGCAATTTTTCCACAATTCCAGAATATTTAGGGGCAAAATCCTCTTCTCTCCTCTCCTCTCCTCTCCTTTCCTTTTCTTATTTTCTTAACTTTTCCTTGAATATAATAAGTCTAGAAGTCCTTAGACTAAAAGAAACACTAAATAAAACTAAAATGAATTTTTCCCATTTCTTTAATTTTTATACAAATGTTTCCAAAAAACTGATTTTGTATTTTTAAAGTTAATTTTTGAGAGGAAAAAAAATAAAGTAAAAAGTTCACAAGAATAAAACAAAAGAAAATCTACAAGGATGTAAAGAAAAGATGGACAGTTCTAAATACAATGTGTTCTATTATTATATATGCTATCTTGAAGTGGAAATTTGTTACATATTTTGAACTCTCATGTTCTGCTATTGATATGGCAATGTTCTTTTGTTTATGTCTGTCTTTTTCTATTTTGTATTTAAGTTTCAAATAAATAACTAAATTAAAAATAAATAAAAAGCTGATTTTTCTTTGTTCCATCTTCACACATTGGAAACATAAAGAAGAAAAGCAAAATTTGGGTAAAATATAAAGAGTAAGAGTTACAACATGAAAAATGACTGAACATGATAAAAACTGCCTGGCAAGTTTCATTACTGATCCTAACCCTATGAAAAGACTTCATCTCCTTGGCTTTGTATGGATGCCCAGCCCTAAAACTAGAAACCAGAAAAATTCAGATTTGTGCAGAAACAGATGTTAATGAAAACAAAAATGAGGAAAAATGGAAAGGAAGCCATCAGCACAACTTAACACTGACAGGCGAATTCAGAACAACAGAAAAAGAAAGGATAGTAATAAAACTACTTAGAGGAAAACCAGTTCCAGATATATGACAAAAATCTTAAGTCATCCAGAGATGAGAAGTCAGGATAAAAGCACAAAATAGGTTGTATCTAACAGAAAAACTTAACTAAAGACCCTGCCTCCACAGCCGCCCAACACACAAAGTGCTTGATTTTGGATAATACTTAATCTGAATATCTCAATGATTAAACTCCTGAGGATGGTTTTCCTGGCTCAAGGACACAAAAACTGTTAATGTCATACCTATTTTATATTTAGTACTACTACTGGGAACAACTAGTTACACATTTGATAGAGCACCAGAAGAAATGGATTCTAGATAGATACTACTAGGATAGATAGATTCTAGTTAGATACTACTGAAAAGGCATGAACAATAAAAACTAGGAATCTGAAGAGCTATTTAGATAGATTTTATACAATATTGTCCCATCACAGAATGAAATCCAGCTGTTGTATATGAATGTGCAAATCAATTACAATGGAACAAATTCAGAGGCAGATTGATAGAGTGAAAAGTGTACTCTACTTGGGGTTGTCGAGGAGGGATTCCAAACACAGCTCTGCCACTTACTAGGATATAATTTGGTGATGCCCTTTAATATACAGATCTGTCCTGAATGGTTAAGTTTCTTAACATTTCTAAATTTAAGAATCTATAAAGCATCTTGACTAGGCTTAACTCAGTTCAGCAAGCATTTATCAAGGGCGTACTCAGTTGTATTTATGTATACTATACTACAAAACAAATATGACATTCCATGCCTTGTAATATATATGTAATTGTATATATATATGTACATATACATATATATGGCATGATATATTGTAATACAAAATTATAAAATAGCTAAAGATGCAAATTGGATGGAAATTCTGGAGTAAATTTGTAGGTATGAACAAGAGCCAACTTTGTTCCAGAGAACTAGAAAACCATAAATCTAAACTTGGAAGGGACAGGAGAGACTTTCTTCCTTTTGACCAATGCTGAAGCCCCAGGTCATAAAATCCTGATTCTACCTATGTGGTCTTGGGCAAGTTATTTCATCTCTTTGGGAGTTAGTTTCCTTATCTATAAAATTAGGATGTTGGAGAAAATGACATCTAAGTTCTGTTCCAGTTTTAGATCTATAGTCCTATACTGGTACCATAGCTTTCTCATCATACAGATGTCAGTTTAGGTGCAGGAAATTAGGGGAATGGCCCAAGCTCACAAATAATGCCTCTGGAGGTATCTCTATTTGCTATACTAGTCCTTGAAACACTGTTTTCGAGAGCAATTGCTAGAAGATTTCCCCCCTTAAATTAGAAAAATAATTTCTGACTAAATGCTACTCGAAGTCTTAAAATGACTGCTGATTATATGGAGACCATGCCCATAGGGGAACTGAAGTATATTTCCTGCTGTGCTGGCACTCTGTATGTAAGCTGCTGATGGCCTTCTAGAGATGTTGGTTCAGAGGTTTATCAGAAGATACAGGATGTTAATATATTGTAATCTATGTTAATGGGACCCTCCCAGGGGCATGACTAGGCAAGGAAGGAAGTGTGCTTTGTTAGAGTATGAATACACTTATTATGTATTATTTTCACCATAGAAATTTAAAATACCATACTACATTGTTTATATCCTATTTTATCCTGATTCTATGTGTTTCTTCTGTATAAATTATAAGTATTCTAAGAAGCAGAGAATCATAGAATATTAGAAGTGTAAGAAACTTTGGGCATCATTACACCATATAGGGCTAGACCAATCATATTCTAAGACCAAGAGTTATACAGTGGTTAACTGAAGACCATATGGACAAGACCAAGGCCAAGGTAAATTGATTGCTTGAAGAGTTTAATCAGTGACTTAGATAAACTCATCAAATGTATGTTCAATGAATCTGCAGATGACACAAAATATTAAAGAATAATTTATATATTAGATGTCTGAGTGATGTTCCTAAAGAATCTAGATAGATGGGCGGAGCCAAGATGGCAGAGTGAAAAGGTGACTTTCTGCCTCTCCTCCAATCTTCTCTCAAATCAACAATAAAATAAGCCTCTGAACTGATCTTCAAGTCAAC
>JAJPUD010017446.1:0-31290 GCA_023553655.1 Myrmecobius fasciatus
CCTTATATTACATGTGAGTTTTATTGCATCATGATCTGAGAAGGATGCATTTACTATTTCTGCTTTTCTGCAATTGATTTTGAGGTTTTTATGCCCTAACACATGATCAATTTTTGTATAAGTTCCATGAACCCCTGAGAAAAAAGTATACTCCCTTCTATCACCATTCAATTTCCTCCAGAGATCTATCATACCTAACTTTTCTAGCCTTTTGTTAACCTCCCTAACTTCTTTCTTATTTATTTTGGAATTTGATTTATCTAATTCTGAGAGAGCAAGGTTGAGATCTCCCACTAGTATAGTAATACTGTCTATTTCTCCTTGCATCTCTCTTAACTTCTCCTCTAGGAATTTGGATGCTATATCACTTGGTGCATATATGTTAAGTATTGATACTGCTTCATTGTCTATGGAACCCTTTAGTAAAATGTAGTTTCCTTCCTTATCTCTTTTAATTAGATCTATTTTTGTTTTTACTTGATCTGAGATAAGGATTGCTACCCCTGCCTTTCTTTGTTCACCTGAAGCATAGAAGATTCTGCTCCAGCCCTTTACCTTCACTCTGTATGTATCTCTATGTTTTAGATGTGTTTCTTGTAAACAACATATTGTAGGATTCTGGCTTTTAATCCAGTCTGCTACCCGCTTCCGTTTTATGGGAGAGTTCATCCCGTTCACATTCACAGTTAAAATAACTATATCTGTATTCCCTGCCATCTTATTTACCCAGAGTTATGATTTTCTCTTCCCTTTCCCCTCTCTCTCTTCCCCCCTCCCCAGTACTTTGCTCTTCAAGACCACCTCCCACCAATAAACCTCCTCTTTTTAGAGTCCCTCCCTCCCCTTTATACCTTTCCCCTAATCCTTCTATAGTTTATCCCTTTCCTTTTCTCCCCTCCCTCCTACCTTCCCACAAGGAGGGTCAGTGCTTTCTTTGAAGCCAAATGTGTCTGATATACTCTCTTAGAGTCCAATCTAATGAGAGTAAGGTTTACACAATACTCATCGCCCTCCCTTCTTCCCCTCAATTATATTAGATCTTCTATGTCTCTTTATGAGATTTTGCCTTATTTTACCTCCTATATTTTTACTTTATTTTGCCTCCTTTTCCCCCCTCCCACCTTTTTCTTTTTCAGTATGGTATCCCTTCCACCTCTAATTTCTTTTCTATTATTATCAAAGAAAAATCAAATTATACCTCCATTCTTTAAAGGATACCTATAGTAGGAATATAGTTCTCAAGATTTTTCCTTTTTACCTTTTTATGTTTCTCTTGAGTTCTCTATTTGGAGGTCAAATTTTTTGTTCAGATCAGGTCTTTTCATTAGAAATAGGTGAAATTCTCCTGTATCATTGAATGACCATCTTCTTCCCTGGAAGATGATGCTCATTCTAGCTGGATAACTTATTCTTGGCTGTAATCCAAGTTCTTTTGCCTTTTGGAATATCTGGTTCCAGGCCCTGCGATCTTTCAAAGTGGAAGCTGACAGATCCTGTGTAATTCTAATGACAGTTCCTCGGTATTTGAACTGTTTCTTTCTAGCTGCTTGCAATATCTTTTCCTTGGTGCGATAGTCCTCAAATTTGGCCACGATATTCCTTGGGGTTTTAATTTTGGGTTCTCTTTCTGGAGGTGATCGGTGAATTCTTTCAATGCCAATTTTGCCTTCTGATTCTAAAACATCAGGGCAATTCTCTTTCATGATTTCCTGGAAAATAGCATCCAGGTTCTTTTTTTCATCGTGGCTTTCAGGGAGTCCGATAATCCTTAAATTCTCTCTCCTGGATCTGTTTTCCAAGTCAGTTGTTTTTCCTAGGAGATATTTCATATTTTCTTCTATTTTTTTCATTTTTTGTTTTTGTTTAACTGATTCTTGAAGTCTTATTGAGTCATTTACTTCTATTTGTTCAATTTTAATTTTTAGAGTATTATTTCCTTCAGTTATCTTTTTTAGCTCCTTTTGTAGCTGGCCAATTGAATTTCTGGATTCAATGCATTCTTTTTCCATTTTGCCAGTTTTATTTTTCAGTGAATTGTTGTCTTTTTCCAATTCACCAATTTTGTTTTTCAGTGAATTGTTGTCTTTTTCCAATTCACCAATTTTGTTTTTCAGTTCACCATTTTTATTTTCCAGTAAATTGGTGATTTTTTCCAATTCACCAATTTTGTTTTTCAGTGAATTGTTTTCTTTTTCCAATTCACCAGTCCTATTTTCCAGTTTTTGATATTTCTGTTGCCCTGATCTCAATTTATTTCCCCATTCTTCTTCTAGCTCTCTTTTGAGATTCTTAATGCAATAATCCAGGTAAGCCTTCTGAAAGGGAGACCAACTTAAGTCTGCCTTTGTGGCTTCATCTGGGATTGTTTTCATAATGTCAGGATCTGGGGACTGTTCTATTTTTTCTCCGAAAAGCTTTCTATGGTGAGAGCTCTCTTCTTCTTCTTGCTCATGATTTAAAGTTGGGATATTGGTCAAAAGCCGAGAAAACTGCAACAATTTATATTTGCCCTGGAGCAGTTTGCCGAGTTGACTTCCGGTCTGAGGCTGGTCGGGCTAGATTCGCACCAGGACCACGTTTTCAGCTGTTCTCGATCCACCCCCTTCCAAAGGCAGATCTGCCAAAGCACCTGCCCGCAAGCAGAACAAAGTGGCCCAGGCGTCTCCCAGGGGCTTCCTGGGTGCCCAAAATCTGCCCCTCTATCGCAGCCCTGACTTCCGCCCCGGCTGGAGTCCAATCGCGACCAGAGGCCGATTTCCCCTGAGGCTAACCTTCTCTGGAGTTCATTCAAGGTAGATCTTTTATAGAAGTGCGTTGTAGTCCAAATGCTTGGCGAGGACCTCACTCAGAAACCAGTTTTAAGGCTTACTTTGTCTGGGTTTGAGGGAATGTCGGAGGGAGTTCACAGAGAAAGCTGTCCGCAGTTCGCCATCTTGGCTCCGCCCCCTTTCAATACCTTTTTCAATGAGATTACCTCTGCCCCAAGAACAGTTACAATTTTTTTTATTAATTATTTTTAAACAAACTTAAACTTGACTACAGAGAAGTAGTAAGAAAAGCATAAATGTGCAAAAGAAAAGTCACAAGGAAAATTTGACCTTGGAAGTCAAATTTAAAAGTTCTCAAAGATAAGTAGAATCTGATTCTGTAATAAACTACTCTTTTTATTTTTCACAGTTAACCACTGGTGGACCCACATTTGTCAGAGTAAGAAATGTCAGAGCATTCATCAAGACTTGTGGAAGAATTATGGTCAGTTGAGAGGTGAATACATTTTTTCTGTATCATGGAACACTTTGGCAGTCTTATAAATTCTATGGATTCCTTAAAATAATGTTTTAAAATACATACAATTAAACATACAAGGTTATGAAAAATCTATCAAGTTGAAATATAGTAAATAGGTATAGACATCTATATGTCTGTATGTACACACACTTGTTCATACACATTAATACACATATGCATATGCACGCATATGAATATAAATATCCATATCCATATACAAATGCATATTTTATATATGCTTAGGTGATACTCAACCTAGAGTAAGAAAGATCAAAGTTAAAATCTGGTCTCAGAAACTTATTAGATGTCTTTTGCCAGTTATGTTTGCTTCAGTTTCCTCATCTGTAAAATAAGGATAATGTTAGCAGCTGCCCCTCAAGGTTATTGTGAGGATCAAAAAAGATAATTACAAAGCATTTAGCACATGCTTGAAAAATAATAAGCATGATATAAAGATTAGTTATTATAATTATTAATTTGTTATTAGTAGTGCTATTAAATACATATACAAAAACAAACTTTATGCATCTAGGTTAAAAACTCCTGGTATGATGGAAAGAATATCAGGAAACCTGAGATCCAGTTCCAATTCTGCTGCTAGTTAATTTCATAACATTTGACAGTTTCCCTAAGATTTCTAGTTCTTTTTCTTTTCTAAAAAATGCTATATCAAATGACTGAAAGATTTCTCCCAATTCTGATTCTAAAATGTTCTAAAAAATTTGTCCAAAGACAGAGTCAAAAGACAGCAAGGTACAAATGGCTCTCAAATCTCCTTTCTTTTAGTTTAATACTCTTTTTCCTATTTCCAAAACTGTATGTCTATATGATGAAATGCATTGATATCACTAGCATCATCTTTTCAAACATATATGATTCATGAATTTCAAATATCCCTAGAAAGTTTTTGTAGGTGCATAAACTAACTCTACACCCAGAAAGAAACATTATCTGAAAAACAAAGTCTAACATTATTTTAAATAAAATTTACTACTCTTTCTTTTACATAAATAAAACTACCACATGACTTTTTCATCATTGGTAATGTTCCCTACAGAAACATATGGATATGGAGTTAAATTATTAGCCTATGAGACATACTGAGTATAAGTAGAAGCATCTCATAGATTGCAGCAGAATGGATATGACCTACATTACATTTTGCTTCACAAAAAATGAAAGGTTAATGTAGATGATTGATTATAAGAATTTTAATCATGCTCTCAAAGTAAGAGGTCACTGTGCTCTCCTATTTAAAGGAAGAATACATTATCTTATCTGGGCATGCTTGGCATTTTGAAATTGAAGTAGTTACTATACTAATATACAGGCTCTATTTTCTGACCTGGAAGTTGGATTCTGTATTGTTTGAAACCTTGCCTAGAATTATGAAAGGGTAAGAAAATTAGTCCCCTCCCCTGTTCCCAATTAGCAGCATTGAACAGAGTAGTATTATTTATTGCTCTCTTTAATTCTTATTGGGGCCTTACTATGCCCTATTGAACTGGAAAGAGTGAATATAGTTGATCATATGAAGCCTGTTATTTACACAGTGGACTCAATTCATTTACAGAAAAAGGAAATTGACATAGGCCAGTTAGTTTAGACACTTTATTCAAAGTGGGACTAAGATACAGACAATAATAAATACCCACGAGTCCAGATTGTAGCTCAAAAGGAATTTTACCAAGCAAGCTCTCTGTTTAAATTCCCTGAACAATTCATGATTGCAACATTCACTATCAGCTGATTTGTTCTGGACTGAGAAAATATCATCTGCCTTTCCTTTTCCCTGAATTGGAAAATTGATGTGCCTTTATCTATTCCAGCAAAATGTGTGGATCATCTAGAACCAACTTGTGTTGGCTGGTATTTAGCTACTTACAGGGTTGACTTTTCTTTTCAAGATTAGAGTAAGGATCTGGGATGTAGTAAAACATTCACATATATATGAACCAAGTATGGAAATCATCATCTTTGTTGTTGTTGTTTGTGGTGGTAGTATATTCTTGTTTTAAATATAAAAGAAACAGTAGTGCATTTTAAATTAAATTAATAGAGGATTATTTTGTTTGTTTTGGTTAGTTTGTTTTGCTTTGTTATGGTTTTTTTTTTTGGTACTACAAATAATTTCTCCGTTTTCTATCATTATTTGTTTCATTAGTGATTCATATGGTTTTAATCAATTAACTATAATCAATATAATATCAATCTCTCTGTTCCTTAAGTTCTGTAAACCAATAGTTCTCAAGAGTTTAAAGTAAAATCATATATAGCCAAAAGTATATCTTTCCAAATATGAAGAAAGTTTTCTCAAATATAGTTTCCAAATAACCCTATTCTCACTACTTCTAAATTAATCAGATATTCAATAAAAGTATTGCACAAAATGTTAAATGTAATAAATTTTGACATGAACTATTATAACTTTGTTATTTCACATATTATCTTGAAATCTAAAATGTTCTTTGTTTCTACATTCTCATATAACTTGTTCCAAAGTTAGAAATTTAATATGTATTTGTGTGTGTTTTTTATGGATCAGTTAGGTTGAAAAGATCCTATTTCTTAAGTTATATAAAGGTTGTTCTCTTTATAAAAAACACTTTAAACTTTTTATTGATTTTTATAGTACAAAATTTGTAAGTCAGAAGTGTGAAATACATTCAGCAATTCTGATGAAGCTAAGAGAATAGAAATCACTCCCATGATATTTTTTGGCTAGAATTCTTTTCTGTACATGTTTTCCCAATCATTTCTGAAATGCAATGAACTTCTTAGGTGATATGGCATATGATTATTTGGAACCAAAACTGCTGGCATTATTCCTAGAATTTAATAAATCTACATAGTGCTAAACAAAGGCCAAAATTCTGGCTGATGAGTTGTTTCCACTTTAAAAAAAAATTTTTCCCCCTTCTGATTATTCATACAATAGATGGACGATAAGCATACTAACTCCTAATATTTCTGTTTTATTATATAGGTCTTCCCATAGGTAGTTGACTGCAGGTGTTTCCCAGGCAGGTGTTTGCCTGTAGGAAATTCCTGGAATCTAATGCAAATCGCAGTGGTTCCCCAGTAGCAAAAAAAAAAAATAATAATAATAATTAACCTGCAGGAAGTTTTCTGGGAAAGGTATGCTTTAGGACATCTGTACTATAAATGCAAATTAAATACCACATTTTCAAAATATAAATCTGCAGTGCAAGCAGTTCCTCCTGTATACTAACAAAGCATTCTCTTTGGGTAAAGATTGCTAAACCATATTTCTCAAATTGAGGGAGTTTATAGCCTCAGAGAAATGATTGGATAGATAGGAGTTAGGAGAAAAGTTATGACTAAGTCTATTTCTTAAAAAAAAAAAAAAAAAAAAAACACCTAAAAAGCTTCTGAGGTCACTTCCCAGTCTAGGCCTATTATGTTATGGTTATATGAAATACAATTGAACATGATAGATTCTTTAGTTATTTTCCTACCCCTCACTCATACTGTAAATTGGATGTCAGAGAATTCAATTTTTCTATAATGTCATTGATTCAAGCTCCCATTCATAAGTGTTCTCCACAACATTAATTATCAGCATTATCATTTATTGATTCAGTGATTAAGATCCAAATACCATGTAACTAATTAACATCAATTTGATTTTATAAACATATATTTCCTGAATATGTCATGAATAAAAGAATAAAATATCCTCCCAAAGAAGATGTACCTTCTCTTCTAAACCAAATGTATTCCTGAAAAGAGTGGGCTCAAACTTAAAGTATTTGTTACAAAGCATTTGTTTCACCAAATGTATTCCCAATTTTACATTGCTAATAGAATCTGCTTTTGAAAACATTTCTTTAGCTGTTGAGCTTAATTCATTGCTAGACTGAATACTGCATTTTATTCCTCATTGAGTTTGATTGCTATCAACCTCTCATGTGAAATCTTTATTCTGGACCTTCTGCAGCTCACATTCCTGGCCTTCAAAGGCCATAAAAACTCAATTCGTTCTAAAATTCCAATTAAGAAAAAAAAAGAATAATTGCAAAAAAGCAAAGAAACAAAGGAGTTATATTCAAGGTCACAAAATGGTCCCGGCGGGGAGATAAGTAATATCAACATTAGGCTACTACTACTACAACTGTTAATAATGCTTTCTTCATCTATATTGTAATAATGTTCCTTGGTTATAGCCAAGAAAAAAAAAATTGAATTACCACTGGGGTTTGGGGAGGGGAGTTTTATGCATGCTCTATTCTGGCTTATCAAAGAACTGAAGAGGCATTTTTCTTTAACCCTCAGAAAGTAAACAGTCATAGAATATCTGTGCATCCTCTAAAATTTATATTGAGGCAAAGTATGTTAATTCACATTCACTTATGAAAATTAGGTTAGCATTGCTCTCTTTGGCCATATTTTCATTACATTATAAAAATCTATTTCTCTATTTCATGATGGCTGTGTAATAGACAAATATAGAGAAATAATATGTTAACTTTTTCCCTTTCAGTCTTTAGAACTACTATAAGGCTGTTGTGCTACTGTTATCTAAAGGGCAATTAGGTGGCATAATGGACAGATAGTGCCCAGAATTTGAGTCAGAAAGATTCCTCTTTGTCCTTACTAGTTGTGTGACCCTGGACACAATACATAACCTCATTTGCCCAAATTCTGCTTCTATAAAATGAGCCAAAGAAGGAAATGGCCCACCACTCTAGTATCTTTGCCAAATGGAGTTATGAAAAGTTGGACATAACTAAAACAAGTCAACAAAAAGAACGTCATTTCAAAAATTGTGCATGTGACTAGTGCACAGAATAACACAACTACCTTTTAAAAATAGCTAATATTTTTACTGTGCCAGGCAATGCTAACACTTTAGAATTATCTCATTTGATTTTCACAAAATCCTTGGGAAATAGGTGTCATAGTTATCTTCATTTTGCTTGCCTGTGGTTACACAGCTAGTGATTATTTGCAGTTGAATTTGAACTCAGTCTTCCTGATGTCAGGCCCAGCTGTCTAAACAATGTGCCATAAATCTGGAAATGCAACCAGGAGACACTCTTAAGATTTGAGATAGGGGTTTAAGCAATAGATTATATGTACAAAGGATCTCCTTGGTCTCTTCATTTTATCACTTTTTTTCCTCCCTCCATTTAGTTCTTCCTTGAATTTTTTTTTTGCACTTTTTTGCTGAGGCAATTGAGGTTAAGTGACTTGCCCAGGGTTACACAGCTAGGGAATGTTAAGTGTCTGAGACCAGATTTGAACTCAAGTTCTCCTGACTTCAGGGCTGGTACCTCTATCCACTGTGCCACCTAGCTGCCCCCTTCCTTGAATTTCTACTAAATCACAATTTATCAAAATTCTCTAACTTTTAGTCTCATAGAATTACAGCCTCTCACAAGGCAAAAAACCCTAAATGATTACTATTCCTCATACAAATTAAAGTGCATTTTACCAAAGCAAAATTGACCTGTAAGTAATATAAGGTTAGAGGTGGTTTTAGAGTCTGAACATTCCAATGCTCTTCACTAACTCTTGTTTTTAGATTTCCTCAAATATGCATAAAAAACATATTTGTAGATTATATTCTTTCCAAGAATTTTGTCAGAAGGAAACATTCTCTTAGACTATCACATATATGTATCAATATTTGGTTGCTTATCAATTGAGCACTATAGAAAACCTTATCAACCTCTTAAGCAAATGAATAGCTCAGTGGTACTGTGGAAAATGGACAGTCTTCTTCTGATGTGTCATAATTGTCTCCAACAGAATCCTAGTTACCATGTCAAAATGTCATAAAGTTTTCTACTTGTCTACTCCTTATTGACTTCACAACAAACAAATCATGCTTCCCATCCCATGTTCTTTCACTTTTGCATCTGATTTATAATCATCTTTCTCCACACTTGGAATTCTGACCTCCAGACTAGATATATTGAATATTTAATAAACTAGTCATGTCCACATCTTATCTCTTGATAGAGTAGTGATTGGGATACCCAATTGAATCAAAAGAAGTAATTCTCTGACTTAAGGTCAATTTCTTTAAAAGAAATGTGATTAAAAGAGGGATACAAATCCCAGTCTTATTCTTTCAAATATCCCCACTGTAACTCAAGATCTTTCATAACCCCCAAACTTGGTCCTAACGTTATCTAAATATTTTTATTCCTCTCCTCCTTTTTGGCTTTGATTAAAACTTAATGGAAAATGATGGAGCTAAACAACAAGAACCTCTGCTTTCTGAGGAATGCCCACATAAGCCTTGCAGTTATTGTCTATTATGTACAGTAGCCCTGTGAAAAAGGAATAAAACACATTGCCACTATAACCATTTTATAAATAACAAAATCGGGACTTAGAAGTTAAATCACACAGCATATAAATGATAGAGATGTTCCTAGAACTCAACTCTTCTGACCCTAAAAGCAGTGCTAATTCCAATAATCATATTGCCATTATATATAATGAGAAAATGCTGAGAAATCAATATGAAATTCAAAGAAAAATAAAATAAGTACAATTTTCTAAATAGCAGGATGGAGGCCTGATTCAAATATACTTTCTTTAAAGAAAATCACACAAAAAAAGAGGCTGACATGCTTTGGTTACTGCATGGAAACTCACTTAATCCAATATATCTCACTGTTTCCACAACAGACAAATCATGTTTCACATCCCATCTTCTTTCAATTTTCCATTTGGTTTATAGCCTTCTTTCTCCACACTTAGAATTCTGACTTCCAGAGTAGATATAATGAATACTCTCATATTTGCTAGAAATAATAGTCTCAGAATTTTTATTTTTAATTTTTTGCTAGTAATGATTCTGGAGAACTTCTTGAACAAATTGTAATTGTTTTGTTTATTTATGTCCATGGTGATGATGAGAAGAGATATATTCATTGTTTTCTTTTTACCTATCTAATCATTTTATCAATTGTTAGCACCCTAGATGCTATTAATATCTTCACTTTGTTATCTTATTAGTCCCTTGTTTTGCCAGCTTGCTTTTCTTATCTTTTCTGATCAATTTTATTTTCCTCTTTCCTGTAGTTGTCACTCAACACTGGCCCTATTATTTCATCTTGAATCTTTATATCACCTTAAATGTTTCCAAACATTGTTTCCCATAGGCAATATCTGCTTCTCTTTCTCTTCTCTTGTCTATTTGACTTTGCTTTCTCTCTCTCTCTCTCTCTCTCTCTCTCTCTCTCTCTCTCTCTCTCTCTCTCTCTCTCTCTCTCTTTCTCTTTCTCTCTCTTTCTGTATTTCCTGGGTCTCTGTTTATCTGTCTTTCTGTGTCTGTCCATGTTTCTGTGTTTATACCTATGTCTCTGTGTTCCCGTCTCTCTCTGTGTGTTTATGTATTTTTTTGTGGTTTCCATATCTATCTTTCTGATACATAAGTATAAAAATTATCAATTAACAATGATATATGGCAGCAATGATAACCAAAGAAAAGGCATTAACCAGAATTTTGTGGACTGAAGGAGCAGTGCAGAAAACACCCAGCAGGATCATCTGGGAAAGAAAAAAAAAAAAACTATAATAAGAAGAAGACATTTCAGTGGTGTCTGGGACACCTAAAACCTACAGGCAATACCAGTAAGCCAACAGTAAAGCCTCTGAAACACATACTAATGAGAATATGAAGTAATTTACTAGTATGATGACATAGAAAAGATACAGAAGCTCTAAACAAGTCCTCATTTGTATGCTAGCCTGAAATCAAAGGAAAAAGTTGAAGCTTATAGTTCAACAAGTCTTCATGTTCTTTAGACACTGTTTCTCAACTATTCACTACTGGAATTTTGGTAAGGACAAAGTCACAGAAGTTGTTAGTTTTTATAATATCTTTGCAGATATCACATAATTAGGCATAGACATAGTGAACATTGTTTCATTTCACCCTAATATGCAGCATGTTCTTGTTCAGTACAGATTTCAAAAAATTTGAGAAGACTAATATACTATGAGAATCATATATTCCTTTTTTAGCCTTTTTTACACAGTAGTTTTTTTCAAATTCATGTAAAGATAATTTTTAACATTTATCTTTATAAGATTTTGATTTCCAAATTTTTCTCCTTTCCTCCATCTTTTTCCCCAAGGCAGCAAGTAAGTGAATATAGGTTATACAATATAGTCATTTTAAACATATTCATATTAGTCAAGTTGTAAAATAAGAATCAGAACAAAAAGGAAGAAAATACATGAGGAAGAAAAGACAAAACAAAAAAGCAAAAGTGATATATTTCAATCTGCAGTAAGACTGTATAATTCTTTTTCTGGATATGGATAGCATTTTCAATATAATACATCTTTTCGAACTGTCTTGGATTATTGAATTGCTGAGCACAACTAAGTATTATAGTTAATGAATTTACAATGTTGCTTTACTTGTGTACAAAATTAATGCTCTTTTTTTAAATTTTGAGTTTCAAATTTTCTTTCTACTTCTTTCCTCTCTGTCCCCAATGAGAAGGGAACACATTTCATATACATTATACATGTGCAGGCATGCAAAGCAAATTTACGTATTAGTCTTGCTCTGAAAGAAAACAAAGACCAATTAAAAAGAAGGTCAAAAGAAAGTTTGTTTTGATCAGTATTAAGTCTCCATCAGTTATTTCTCTGAAAGTTAGATGAAAGTATTTTTCATCATTTGCATCACTGAAATTGTTGTGGATTATTGTATTGCTAAAAATAGCTAAGTGAAACATCATTGATCATCATATAATATTGCAATCTTTGTATACAATGTTCTCCTGGTTCTTCTCATTTGATTTTTACATCAGTTCAGGCAAATCTTTCCAGGTTTTTCTGAAAGCATATTGCTTGTCATTTCTTACAACACAACAGTATTCCATCATAGTCATATGTCATGATTTTCTTGGTCATTCCCTACTTTATGGGTAACTCCTCAATTTCTGATTTTTTTTTGCCACTGCAGAAAGAGGTGCTATATTTTTTCTTGTATGCATAATTTCTTTTCCCTTTTAAAAATCTCTTTAGGATATGGAATTAGTAATGGTATTGATGGCTCAAAGGATATACAAAGTTTTATAGAGCTTTGGGTATAGTTCCAAATAGTTCTCCAGAACAATTGCATCATTGTACAACACTACCAATAGGGCTTTAGTATTTCAATTTTCCCATATTCCCGCCTACATTTATTATTTTTTCCCCATATTTGCCAATCTCTTAGGCATGAGATGGTACCTAAGAACTGTTTTGTGTTTCTCTGATCAGTAGATATTTTATGTGATCGTTGATACTTTTAATTCTTTCATCTAAAAACTACTTGTTCATATTTTTTAACAATTTTTTAAATGGGGAATGAGTTATTTTTATATACATTTGACTCAGTTCTCTATATATTCAAAAAATGAAACCTTTATTAAAAATTTGCTGTATTTTTTCAGTTATGAATACTGTATATTTCCCTATATCTTATTTTTCCCTTTTTATTCATTCTTCTCTTTCTCTGCCTCTGTGCTTCTCTGTGTATCTGTCTGTCTGTCGCCCTTTCTCTCCTCATCTCTCAATCCTTCCCTTCTATAAGCATGTGCCTTCTTACCCTGAACCTTTTCTTTCTATTCTCCTATAGCATGAAGACTATATCCAATTTTCAATGAATTTTTATTCCGTTCAAAAGCTCTTTCACATCTCATTTATGTGATATAACTTATCACATTGCACCTTTTTCTGACTTTTCTCTGAGTCCATCCCTCTTTCTCACCCTTTAGTTTTAGTTTGTAATTCAGTAACTTTTCTCTCCAAAACATCACATTCTAAATATTCCAATTTATTAAATTAGAAGTTGCTAGATTTTGTGTTCCACAATATTGAAATTTTTTCCCTTAGCTACTTACATTATGTTCTCTTTGACCTGAGAGTTCTGGAATTTAGGTAGGATATTTCTACAAATTTTAATTTTGCATTCTTTCATGAGATAATCAGTGAATGTTTTCAATTTTTCTTTTACTTGCTGGTTGCAGGGAAGTTTCCTTTGATAATTTGTTGAACTATAATATTTGGTTTTTTTATTTGATTATAATTTCAAGTAGTCCAATAATTCTTAAATCATATCTTGATAAATTTTCCAGATCAGTTATTTTACCAATTTAGGTATTTCACATTTTCCTTTTATTCTTTATTCATTTTATTTCATTCTTTTGTTTTTATTTTATTATTTCTTAATGTCACATAATCAATTCTTCCATATGGCCAATTATGATTTATGATGAATTAACTTTGATGAATTATGATACTTTAATAAGCTTTTGTACTTTTTTTTTACATTTGGTCAATTTTTCTTTTTAATGATTTCTTCTCATCAATGGATTTTTGCTCCTCTTTTACCATCTGTTTTACTACTTTTAAGATATAAATCTCTTCAGTAATTTTTTTGCCTCTTTTACCAACTTACTGCTTTTTTCATTATTTTCTTACAATACTATCATTTCTTTCTCCATTTTCTCCTTTTACTTCTTGTATTTGACTTTTAACATCCTTTTTGAGTTTTCTCAGGAATCCTTTTTGTGCCTGAGAACGATTCACATTCCTAAGCTTCAGATGTAGCTGTTTTGATGTTGTTTTCTCCTTTTGAGTTTTCCTATCATCATAGTAACTTTCTAGATTTTCCCTAACATCATGGTCAATTTCTAAATTTTCCCTATCATCATACTAACTTTCTATGGATAGGTTCTTTTACTTGTTCCTGATTTTGTTTCTTCATTTACCCAACCTAATTTTTAAATTTAATTTTATGTTAACATTGGTCCTTTTTGGGTGAGAAGTGACATGATTATCATCAAATTGTTCTACAATCTGTATAAGGAAACTGCACCATGATGATTAAATGATATTTCAGTGGATAAGTCAGAAGTAATATTTAATTCTCCTATGTTTTTTCAACAGACAATACTTAATGTGTGTGAGTACCTCTGCATGAACATAACCATGTACATGAGCATGTATGTATGTGTTTATATATAAAGGTAA
Source organism: Myrmecobius fasciatus (assembly GCA_023553655.1). Lineage (NCBI taxonomy): Eukaryota > Metazoa > Chordata > Mammalia > Dasyuromorphia > Myrmecobiidae > Myrmecobius > Myrmecobius fasciatus. Next base: position 14,305 of record JAJPUD010017446.1, read on the forward strand.
ATACACAAAAAAGCCTTTTGTCACTAAACCAGCTAAAATAACAGTAATGATAGAATTATATAAATGCAAAGGACATATTATTTCAGGAATGTTGTTGTTGTTCAGTTGTTTTCAGTCCTTTCTGACCCTTTGTGACTCCATTTGGGGTTTTCTTGGAAAAATGCCTTTTCCTTCTCCAGATCATTATTATAGATAAGAAAACTCAGGCAATCAGGGTAAACTGACTTGTTTAGGGTAACATAACTAGTAAATGTCTGAGTCCATATTTGAACTCAAGAGGATGAGTGTTTTTTTCATCTTTTCATTTTTAAATTATTTTTTAGAATTGTAAATTTATTTTTAATATACATTGCTTTATGGATCATGTTGGGATAGAAAAATCAGCAAAAGGGAAAATCCATGGGAGAGATATGAGAACAGAAAAAAAAGTGAACATAGCATGTAGTGATCTATATTTAATCTAATTAGTTATTTTTCTGCCATTTTCTGCCAAAAATGTACTGGGATTGGTTTGAAGCCCCAAGTCCTTCATAGTTGATCATTGCCCATTCTTACAGTTGTTGTGTACAATGTATTCCTGGTTCTGCTCTTTTCACTTAGCATCAATCCATGTAAATATTTCCAGGCATAACCTTCATATACCACAACTACTCAGCCAATCCCCAATTGATGGGTATTCATTCATTTTCCAATTCTTTGATAATACAAAAAGGATTGCCATAAATATTTTTGCACATGTGGGTCCTTTTCCCTCTTTTATGACTTCCTGGAGTTACAGACCCAATAATAACACTGCTGAGTTAAAGGGTATGCACAGTTTTATAGCTCTTTGGGCATAGTTACAATGTTTTCTCCAGAATGGTTAGATCAGTTCACAATTTTACCAAGAATGTATTAGTGTTACAGTTTTGCGACATTTCCTCAAATATTTATCATTATCTTTTTCTACCATTTTAGCCAATCTTAGAGATGTGAGGTGGTACCTCAGAGTTGTTTTGATTTGCATTTCTCTAATCAATAGTGACTTAGAGAATTGTTCATATGATTTGAGATGTTTTTAATTGCCATCATCTGAAAATTGTTTATTCATATCCTTTGATCATTTATTGACTGGGGAATGACTTGCATTCTTACAAATTTTGCACTATTCTTTCCTATAAAAATGAGACCTTTATGAAAAACACTAACTGCAAAGTTTTTTTTTTTCTCCCAGCAAAGATGAGTGTTTCTTACTTCAGGCTTGGCAGTCTATCCATTGTTCCACTTAGCTGTACTTCAGGAATTTAAAGGCAATGAAATTCTTTGTTGACAGCCATGTTGTACAGCAGAAAAAGTACTGAAACTATAGTCATATAAGTTGTGTTCCAATTAGGCAGCTATGTAGTACCATTGATAAAAATCTGAACCTATAATCAGGAAGTCCTGAATATAAATCATGGTTCAGGTAATAGATGTGATGTGTAGCCCTGGGCAAATGACTTTACTTCAGTCTGCCTCAGTTTCTTAATCTATAAAATAAGGATAATAGACAACACCTTCCTCTCAGATTGGTGTGGATAAATCAAGATTGTATATTCATGCATCATCTACCTATCTATCTTGCCTATTTTAAATATTAAAGCTCTAAATAATGTTAGCTACTATTATTAGACATTTTCTATAAAATATGAGAGGACTAAAAGACTTGTAAGTTACTTTTTATACTCCAGATTTGTAGTCTTATTACAAAACAAACATTTAAAAATGTAATGAGCTTAAAGTAAGTTTTAAGAAAGAAACTACCAATTTTAAACTAAATTAAAAATCCATAGTCTTTCTAAATTCTCTTAATAGAGACTTATTTTAAACTTTTTTTTTTAATATCAGCTAACCTTAGAAATGCAATTTTAACATGGCTTGTCAGGACTTGAAAAATAACAAACAAATGTAGATGACATATTTAATATTTATAAGAACTTACCTCTACCCTCCAGGCTTAAGAAAAGGACATTTAAGGGAGTTCTTTGATAAGAGTGTGTCATTAATCATACTGTTTATTTTATAGTCTTTATTTACATTGAAGTCAGAGAGGACATAATTTACAGACTTGTATAACCTTGACTTTGAGTATATTCAGAACTATTTTAGAGTTGCAACAGTGTCATTAGTAGTTTTTAAGTGTATAATACCAGAGCCCAGAATTCCAAATGAGACAGTGAAATTCCACACAGCCTACTGAAAAGGTGCTACCATCAGTAAATCATTAACAAAAGGCATTATGTTCTGTCTGGAAACAAATAGCATGAGAATAGTAATATTTTGAATTCTCACAAGCTCAGCACTGCAGTACAAAATGTTTTAGCTGGGATTATTATTTGCTCAACTTTAATTATTTATTTGGTTCCTTTTCATAGTAAGTCATTTCTTTAGTTGACATACATATATATTTATATACACAACCACATGCAAATACACACATATAATACTCAGACACACAGACACCAACATGGTCAAATATTAAGTCAGAAGATATAGATCGATAGTTTGACAGATATAGATATATGCAACACTATATATATATACATATATATATATATATATATACACACATATATACACACACACACACACACACACACATATTATATATATATATATATATACATACACAGAGATAGAGAGAGCACTTCATAATGATTACAGGCTTTTAAGTAAATCTGTCAACATATATATTTCTCAGACTGTTGAGACCTTTTACAATTATTTTCTAATGTAATATTCGGAAGACAGTCCTCTTTAGAAAAGAAAACAAATGAACAACCAAAAAAACTCGATCATTTAAAATATATTGTTATTTAATGGTAACTTCCTCAAGGAAAATAAATAATTCAAATTATATTCCACATTAGAAAATAACTACACATTTTTAAAAATATGATAAAAATTATTTCATTAATTGCTATTGCCATGTTCACTTCCACATACTGACTTTAAAATAATATGTGCACTTCTCTTCAAGAAAGATCAATGGGATGGGCTAACACATATTTTGTCAAAGACAAAACCTATACATAATTGTGAGTAGGAAGAGATATTGCTTTACTGCTTAAATCAGTTTTTTTTTCTTTTTTACCTTTTAAAAAAATTGAAATTTTGTGGGATTATTTTTTCTGCAGGCTGTCTGATAGTAAATGAGTCAAATTCCCACCTGTTTCACCTCTTTTTAAATAGTGTTAGAGTATGAGAGATGTAGAGATAGAGGGGGTTTCTTTGTTTTTTTTTTATTTTGTTTTTCCCTTTCCTATTTTTAACTTATCTTGTTTGGAGGGATTCATTCCCAAGTGTTGGACTGATTTTGGTGCCATTTTCTATCTAGCATAAGTTACTTATAGGAAATAAACTTCAGAAGGCTAATTCCATAACTATACTTTTGACTGTCAAAAATAAATTACTAAGTTATATGAATATGGCATACGGATAGGAAGCAAAGGAATTAACAATGACCTCTTCTTCCTAGCAATTTGTTCCCTGAAGTTGACTTCCCCTCAAAATCATTGAGACATTCAGACAAATATCAAAGCAAATAATATAAATAAGTACCTATAAAACCATAGAATTGTTTTGTTTTCTTTTTACTATAAAGACAATGTGGCATAGTGTATGCAAATTTGATGTCAAAATAAGGGACATTCAACTTCAAACACTGTCTCAGATAGCTGAGTATGAATAACCACTTCTTTCTTAATACCCTTTGTGACTCTTTAAGATAATAATTTACATTCAGACAAGTTATTGAAGGAAGCTTTCATACTAAAAATTCCTCCATAAAAATGAAATCACAAAGATCCCCTCACACACACACACCCCCAAATATGATGAATAAATATTTTAGGTTACAAGTAAACTTATAAAATAGTTACACGCTGATAATCTAAAGGACACTGCTTTTTTTTATTTGCAAAACATATGTATGGGTAATTCTTCAACATTAACCCTTACAAAGCTTTCTGTTACAAATTTTTCCCTCCTACTTCCCACCCCTCCCCTACATGGCAGGATATCCACTACATGTTAATTATGTCAAAATACTTGACATCGAATATATGTATACATATTTCCATCCTTATCATTGTTGTGCAAGAAAAATCATATCTACAAGAAAGAAAAATCAGATAAAGGAAACACAATGCAAGAAAACATCAATTGAGAGCATGAAAATGTTATGTTGTGGTCCACAAAAAGGACACTGATAAACTACTCTTCTAGAGGAAAGCATAAAAGAGTTGAGGAGGACATAATATCTTGTACATCATTATTCCAAAGACATCATATTGATAAAGGCATCATCACATTAGAACAGACATGGTTGACTAAGAATTTAGAAAAGCAAAGGCAAATGCAATAAATTCCATGTATAAAGGAGAATAGGAGTAAATGCAATGGGGTACGAAAGAATGGATTGAGGTCTATCAATAATTGTTTAGTACTTTCTCCAAAAAAAGTAATCCAATTCAGCAAATAAGAATTCAGTTCAATATACAATTTTAAAACTTCAAGTATAGGTGATAAAATATGTTAAGTGATAAAAGATATAAAAACACTTTGGAAAGCCTCTGCATTTTACTGGAATAAAAGGTGAAGACAATAGAATTTTGAAGATTCACATCTTTCATACTAAAGCTTAATCCTCTTTCAAGAGGAATTTTGTGGTTTTGTTTTTACACAACAGAACAGTACAAGTCCCTAGAATGGAGACTAGTACTCATTGTAAAGGGAAGGAAATTTAAAATGGAGTTTCATATTTTTATGGTCTTCTATTAATTACATTTTAACTAACATTGATTTTCTCTGTCTCTCACTTCCCACAAACTAGGAGAAAGAAAGAAAACAAAACAAATTGGAACTTATTCCTTATAAGAATATGAATAAGAATATATAAATTCTTTATGAGAAATATGAATAATCAAAAAAAACAAAGAATAACATGGGTTCATTTGGGACTACTGAATCCCTTAAACTTTTTTATTTTATTTTAGAGGGGTGAAATACAAAATATAATATATATCGTGATTCTGTGATATAAGTGCATGACAAGCCATATAATGAAAGGCCTTAATCTGGATGCTAAGAATTTTTAATTTTAGTATGCAAAAAAGGAACTGAAATTTTTTGAGGTATGAGCAGAGTTGGACTTTAGAAAGATTATTATTAATAAGGTGAAGAATGAAGAAGATTGAGAAAAAAGATCTGAGGAAGAGTAATCAGTTAGGAGTCTTCACAACTAAAGAAGGTTGCTTACCAGCATTACTGTAAATGGAAGGAAGGGAGAAATGATGAATAGATTAAAAATATAAAACTTAGCAACTGATTGGCATACTGTAGTCACTTGAAATTTGTTGATTTGATTAATCATTTGATTGATAAGGTGAAAAGTCAAGTACACTTAAGCAATAATAAATATCAAATACTACAAAGAGTACATAAAAAAAGAAAGGTAAGAATGGAGAATACGGCTTTGGATATGGTGATTTGAAGGTCATTAGTAGTGGGAAGTCAACTAAGATATCAGATGGTAAAGGAAAGACAGAGACAAAAAAGATAGATAAAACACATCTGGACTATTATGTTGAGTTTACAGTGAAAAAACAATGACTGTAGTTAAGTAAAAGATTCAAACATCTATTATAGTTGGCCTAAATTAAATAGTCTTGAAGTAAGCAGGAAATTCAAGAGGAAGATGTAAGGCTTAATGTTCCTTAAGGCTGGCAAAAACAAATACCCATATATAAACATATACCTTTATACACTCATGTATATGTGTGTATGTATTTATGCATATATATATATATCTACATCTAAATATGATTAAATAAGATTATAGATACATATATAAATGTGTGTATATATTTCAACAACCTCATTAGGAAGATATTAGTGTAGCTATTTTATACTCATTTTACAGAGAAAGAAATTGATACTTATTTAAATTTGCACAACTAGTAAGTGACAAAAGAGGCACTCCATCTTATGTCTTCTGACTAAAAATTCAGTGTTTCTTTCCAGAAGGGCATACTATCTCAGATCCAAGACAGGAAAAGGAATGTGGAGAAATTTGAGCTCCAGATACTGGTATTTGATTATTTAAAGGAACGAAGATTTCATTGATATAGGAAGCATATCAGGTGAGGGAGTTCCCTCTAGTGATGTTGGTCAGTTATTTGCCATTCAATCATTTTCAGTTCTATCTCATTCACTGTGACTCCATTTGGGGTTTTCTTGACAAAGTTACTGGAATATCTTTGTCATTTTCTTCTCCAGCTCATTCTAGAAATGAGAAAATCGAGAGAAACAAGGTAAAGTAACTTGGTCAAAATTATAAAATTAATAAGTATCTGAAACTAAATTTGAACTCAAGAAGACTAATCTTCCCGAGTCAAGTCCTGGTATTATACATTAATATATATATATAACTTTTTTTTTTCTTGAGGCAATTGGGGTTAAGTGATTTGCCCAGGGTCACACAGCCAGGAAGTGTTAAGTGTCTATGCTCAAATTTGAACTCAGGTCCTCCTGACTTCAGGACTGATACTCTATGCACTACACCAACTAACTGCCCTGTTAAAACTTCTTAAACTATGAGTTGTGGCCTCTGTGTGTGTGTGTGTGTGTGTGTGTGTGTGTGTTTGTGTGTGTGTGTGTGTTTGGGGGGAGAGGGTTGATTTGAACCTAAGTATTCACATCTTTGGAGATATCACTCTTTCTAGTATTATACACTGCCTCAATATTTGGGAACCTTGTAAAATAACAGAAAATAATTTTAAAGGTTATTTTGAAGCTAGGATGACATCTCATTTCAAATTAACATCTTTGAATTAATGAAAGAATACATTTTTTTTCTTACTGTGTGATACACTGTATATTTAGAATAATGGTATCTTTTTTCCCTACAATTTTACTGGGATTTTCTTTTCTTTTTTTTAAGAAGTTGAGGATACTATTGTTTTACAGAACTTATTTTTCATAATGAGAAAATCATATATTTTAATATTTCAAGTGGTAAAATTACATGTGAATTGGCAAAAAGATTATTACAAATTTACTTAAAATAAGTTTCACCCAATTTTTATTTTCTTTGCCTTATAAACAAAAAGATGCAGTAAAACAGTTGAGTCAGCTGTTCCTTAAATTTGGATCCTTCTTTAATGGCTGTAATTAACAGTATAGAAAGAGCACCAGCTTCAAAATTCAATAGATTTCAATTAAAGTTTGAAGTCCAATTCTTGTTAAGTATATGATCTGTGTCTGGCAAGTCACTTCATTGCTATGTGACTCAATTTCCTCATCCATTAGCAAAATGGCTAAAAGAGATGAATCACTTTGTAAAGATATTATGATGACAAAAGCTTGAAAAGGTTATACTTATAAGTTGCCTTATTACCACTACTATTGTTATTTGTCCTTCCTTTTCAAAGAGGTCTAAGGACATAAGCAGGGTGATTACTTGACTTTTAGATGAATTAGTTTTAAATGAAGCAGGACTATTTTATTATTAAACACTACTGCTGCTTCTGCTACTGCTGCTATTTTTATCTCTAAGGCTTTCAAAAAGACCTCCTATATTTTCCTCTACCTTCTTCTCTGAAGGCTTCAGTGAACTGACCAGCAAAAAGTCCTGCTGCTTCTGTAACTATGATCCCATGGAAGATCAGGAATAGAATATTATGTTGTTGAACATCAATCTCAGTAGTACTTATGGATTTTATAACTTTTTATTTCTGCTTTATTTTAAAGAATTTTGTAAAAAATTAATGTAAACTAAGAAATGTAATTTTAAGGGGATGTAAATATAGTATCCATTCAATTATAACTAGAATTCTCAAAAAAAAATCTTTGCCTCAGTATCCCTCATTTTCATTAAAAACATGCATTTAACATATAGTTCATAAATATCTTTTTATCTAGTGCTAATTTTAGTGATCGTTTATCCATTTTTTCATGGGAAATAATGCAATAAATATATCAGTATAAAATTTGTATTAGAATGGGTGTTTTTTAAATTAGGAGAAGGATATTATGGATAAAGAGATAGATATTACAAAGAATGCTCCTCTTCTTGACTGCTAAGTACAGTGACTTCCTACATTATTCTGAAAGCTGTCTCTACCGGAATAGGCATCTTTGTAGCTTTATATTGTATATAGTTTTATACAGTATATGTAATTTGATTTTTATAAATACTTGTCTTAAAATTAAGAAGAATGGATAAAAAAAAGTACAGATATTCCTTGGTCCCAGTATTTTTGTTTTATTTTAATTTCAGAAACATGGAATTACAGGTTCATCAAGTCAGAATGAAGGGTGAAAGACAGGTAAATTTTAAATTGATAAAATTCATATTTTCCTTTATGTGGATTTGTCCATAAAACCATCATCAATTGAAATATTATATAAAAAGATGTATATAATTTAAAATAATATGCAGTAATAAAGATCAAATTGTGATTTTTTTTCCTATAGAAAATTGCTGGGTGAAAATGTTCCTATATATATGAAATGTAGAGCTTAAGCATAGGTGTTCCTAATTATAAGGAAAACTATATCAACATAATTATAATAATCTTCATCACTTTTACTGTTCATTTTACGCCCTTCACATTGTTGATAATTCTCATATCCAGATAAGTGAAGCTTCTACTCTTCAACTTTCCCTTCAGAATTAATTATGGTTCACTAGATGAAAACCTGTTCCCTAGTACATAAAGTAATTAGTCAAAGCAGGAGGAGATCACTAATTCCACACATGACATGACGTAATTATTAATGTGTTTTTATGTATTTTGCAGTGCAACAACACATTTTTATAGCTATTTCACATGGGATATGTCCTACAATCTGGTCCTCTTTTCATGGTTGGATATCATCATCTGAAAGAAAAGAAAAGGCATAATTTGTTTTAAAGGGGAGGTCATTAAAAACTACTGATCCTTTCTGCATTGGGTCTGAATTCTCTATTAATCCTAGACAGTAATGGAGCCTAAATTTATTTAAATCCAAAAATTATAAATTTGACATTTGAGAATTTAATATTTATAAAGATCAAACTTTATTGAAGCAATAAAACATTCATTTAAAAAAACTGGAATATAAAAGTGACCTATGATTTACATAATCTAATCCTTTCTTTTTGCAGATAAATAAAAGGCACAAGGAGATTAAATTATTTGCCCAAGTTCATTTATCATACAACTATGTGTGTAGTACAAATAGTAGGTAGAACAGTTAGGATTTTAACTCATATTACACTTAAGAGCTCTTTGTCATTTACTTTGTTGTCTCCCTTTCCTCTGTTGAAAATTCAAGAGATTTATTTTCCTCAGCCCTTTGCAAAACATAGATATTTAATGTAAAGTCAGAGGGACATGGGAGATTAATTAGAAAAATAATAAAGCAAAATATATTTACCACCAGCCCTGAAGTCAGGAGCACCAGCCCTGAAGTCAGGAGGACCTGAGTTCAAATCTGTTCTCAGACACTTAATATTCCCCAGCTGTGTGATCTTGGGCAAGTCACTTAACCTCGATTGCCTCAGCAAAAAGGAAATATATATATGTATGTATATATTTACATACAAAGGATATAATATAGGGAGTCTAAGAAAAATGTTAATGACTTGAGATAGTACATGCTTTATTTAAAAGATGATGGTATGTGCTAATAAAAGAAAAAAAAAACAAAGATTGAATTTGTCTATATAAACTATTTTGGAGTTGTATTGCAAATGTATCATCAATCAAAACTAAAATTGAATAGAAACTTGAATTGGACCATATTTGGGGATATTAGGCAATACTTTTAATTATACTAAAATGTTTGTGTTGCAAGAGTTTTATATAGAAGACTAACATTAGCTCAATGATATTAAGTGAAAGAGAATGAAAACACAGTATGTTGCCAGAAGAAATAAAATAGCATGTGACCTAAAAGAGAGTGGAAAGATATGTAGTAGTTTAAGGGAAAGAGCAGGAGAGATCTACAATGAGATTTATAAAATATCAAAAAAGCAAAGGGAGATTTCCAGAACTTTGAATAGGTTCTTGTTTTGTTAAAAAAAAAAAAGTATAATTCATCATAAGAGTCAAGAATTAAATCAAATTTGACAGATGACTGGAGTGATCACTCACCTTAAAAATTCATTCAGTATGTTCCAAGGTAACCACCACATTTTGCAAATTAAGAAATTGAGAAGCTACCCACACATATGTATGTATGTAGCAATGTATATGTAATATGCCCACAATTCTCTCCTAGTACCATTAAGGCAGGGAGTAAAAATGTTTTTCCTTCTTTCCAAATCCCACCCCCTTCAGAATATGATTACTTTAATCCTTCAAAGTTATGTTTAATTGTCATTTTGTTTATTTGTTTACACACATACACATGTGTGTATAATTGATACACTTATAGCATGTGCATATACATACTTGTTTCTCTTTACCTCCAACAATTTATGTATATATGTATGTGTATATGCACATATATATGAATAAATATATGCATGTATATAATAGGAAAGCAAAGAAGAATAAAAGGTTAATACTTAATAGCCTATTTAAACTCAATAGGGATAATTTCTCGAGCTATATAGAGTCAAATCATTCTACGTCTGCTTTAGATATTGGAAGTATTGTGCACGTTTCTTAACCTACTCCACTTCTCAACTGCAAAATCATTCGTTTAATCATAGAAATAGTGCAAGGATTTTCATCAAGCTTATATACCTCTGAATTTTACAATTTACTATTTTTCCTCTTTTGAAAAATAGAAAAAAAATTAATTTCCCCTTTCAGATTACTGGCACCTTTCCTAATTCCCATGACATCTCAGACATGTTGATGATTGTTTCTTAACCAAATTTACAAGTATTTTCAGTACATGAGAATAATATTTCTCTAACTCTAGGGGAAGATGGCAAGCTGATTACTTTTTTTAGATGACACAAAGGTAAAAGTATAGCAAATGTGCTGGAAGATAAAAAACTAAGATCTAAAAAGAATCTAACCAACTAAAATATTTGGTCAAATCTAATAAAATGAAATTTAATGGTGAAAAGAATAAAGTACTATATTTGGGTTCTGAAAGATTATTAGCTTCAAATACATATACACAAAGTGGAAAAGATACAATCAATAGAAATTTATTTGAAAATAGAATTAGGAGGGAAGCATCAAATTGGGAAATCATCTTTACATTTAATGGTTCTGATAAAGGCCTCATTTCTAAAATTTATAGAGAATTGTCTCATATATATAAGAATTCAAGCCACTCTTCAATAGATCAAGGGTCAAGGGATATGAACAGACAATTTTCAGATGATGAAATTAAAACCATCTCTAGTCATATGAAAGTTGCTCCAAATCACTATTGATCAGAGAAATGCAAATTAAGACAACTCTGAGATACCACTACACACCTGTCAGATTGGCTAAAATGACAGGAAAAGATAACGACGAATGTTGGAGGGGATGTGGGAAAACTGGGACACTGATACATTGTTGGTGGAACTGTGAACGGATCCAACCATTCTGGAGAGCAATTTGGAGCTATGCTCAAAAAGTTGTCAAACTGTGCATACCCTTTGACCCAGCAGTGTTTCTACTGGGCCTATATCCCAAAGAGATCTTAGAGGAGGGAAAGGGCCCCACATGTGCAAGAATGTTTGTGGCGGCCCTTTTTGTGGTGGCTAGAAACTGGAAACTGAAGGGATGCCCATCAATTGGAGAGTGGCTGAATAAATTATGGTATATGAATGTTATGGAACATTATTGCTCTGTAAGAAACGACCAGCAGAACGATTTCAGAGAGGCCTGGAGAGACTTGCATGAACTGATGCTGAGTGAAACGAGCAGAACCAGGAGATCATCATACACAGCAACAACAGTATTACATGATGATCAATTCTGATGGACATGGCTCTCTGCAACAAAGAATTGTCTCAAACCAGTTCCAATTGTTCACTGAAGAAAACCATATACACCCAGAGAGAGGGAAATGAAATATGGACCACAACGTAACATTTTCATGATCTCTACCGACATTTGTTTGCATTGTGTTGCCTTTCTCTGATTCTTTTTTTTTTTCTTGTAGATAGGATTTTTCTTGCATAACTTCTCAAGCATTTCAACATTATTAGCATGTAGTGGACTTCCTGCCATCTAGGGGAGGGGAGGGGACTGGGGGTAAAATTTGTAATGGAAAGCTTTGTAAAGATCAATGTTGGGGAACTACCAATACATATGTTATACAAATAAAAAGCTTTAATAAAAAAAAATAGAATTGAGGTTTTGAATAGACTGCAAATTCGACATGAGCCTATACTGTGATATGGTAGACAGTAAAAATAATGCAATTTTAGGTTACATAACAGAGACATAGCGTCAGGAAAGACCAGTACCACTTCACTCTGCCAAAGTAACATTTAGAGTATTGATTTCAGTTTAAGGAGACAGATTTTAAGATATATATGGGCAGTCTGGATATCATCCAATTTTTCAAAGAATGGCGAACATCTTTAGGGCTATGAATATGCAGCATGGAGAAGGGTACTATAATGTTTCTTGAAGATTGTCACAGAAAATAGATGTGACCTGTTCTATCTGGACCCAGTTTTCAATAATATATTTTGTAGGAAAATGATAAGTAGGGTTAATTCAGCAGTGAACATACACTATAAAGATAAACATTGTTTGAAATTGTATTCACTCCTCAAAATCAGAATCTTCCATATTCTCCTTACAGAACTTTTTTAATGTTCCGGATGTAAACAAAGAAAAAACCTTTAATTATAGAGAAGTTATATTCCAATGTATGGATTACATTGTAAATTTTTTAATAGACTTTTCCCCTTATATTTTAAGCTTCATATTGACAAAGACTTTGTTTCATATCTTAGCTAACATTATAGTGATTGACATCTGGTGGTTGTAAAAGGTGTGTAATTGACTGCCTGAAGTTAGTTTTCTATAATTATCTAGAATAAACATTTTAGTCATACAACTGATCATTTGTAGATACAATTCTTTTGACTTTAACTAATAAAATTCCGTTTTTTGAGACAGCAGGTGTTCATTAGTTGTTAATATAACTCTTTTGTTCATAAGTAATCAATTACTGAGAAATCAATTATGCAGATAGTTGAAACAATTTTATTATACTTAAATGGGTGTTGTAGGTTATTTTTAATATTTCTTTTCCAAATTTTCTATATAAAGATCAGCTATATTTATCTACAAATGATTTTATGATTTAGTTTAGAAGGAACATAAGATGAAATTTAAAGTTACAGCACAGGTTTGATCTGAAATTTCAAGGAAGAGCTATGGTCACATTGATCTAACTAAATAATTAACTAAATTGATCTAACTCCAATATTCATCAATAGGACTTAGAAAAGTAGGGAACATATTCACTCATAGGAGGTGCATATTAAGACCACCTATATGTTCTACCTCATAGGCACCCTTTAGGTTGCATCTTTTTCTAGTTTGCAAATATGAAGTCATATGTGCAACTGTTCCCAAGAAGACAGTTATATAAAAATACAGTCTGCTAAGGATAATTTACAGATAATAAGGAATGAATATGTACTTACAAATTTGGGGGAGGCATGTGGTGCAGTACATAGAGTACTGCATCTACAGTTAGGGAGTCTCATCTTCTTGAGTTCAAAATTGGCTTCATAAAATTACAACCTCTGTGAACCTAGCTTGTCTTAGTTTCCTTATTTGCCAAATGAGCCAGAAAAGGAAATAGCAAACCGATAAAGTATCTTTACCCAGAAAACCTCAAATGAAGTCATGAAGTGTCAAACATGACTGAAGAACAAAATTTATATTTATACAGAAGTAAGCTATGGAATTAAAAAATCAAGTAAGAGGGTCAGATGGAAAATTAGAAAGGGATTTGAGAGTAGTACAAAAGGAAATTTAAAAAGCTAATAAAGAGAAGGATGCCTTAAAAAGCAAAATTGGCCAGGTGGGAAATGAGATACAAAAATTCATTGAGGTAAATAATTCCTTAAAAAATTGAATTGAGCTAATGGAAGCTAAATACTTTTTGAGAAATTAAAAGACAATAAAGAATAACCAAATAAATAAAAAAATAATTTAGGAAATGTGAAATATCTCATAGGAAAAAAAGCTGACCTGAAAAATAGATTCAGGAGAGCTAATTTAAAAATTTTTGAACTAACTGAAAGTCATGATCAAAAAAAGAGCTTGGACTTTATTTTTCAAGAAATTACCATTGAAAATTGTTTTGACATTCTAGAACCAGAGAGTAAAAATGGAAACTGCAAAAATCCACCTATCTCCTTCTGAAAGAAATCCCCAAATGGAAGAATGTTATAGACAAATTACAGATTTCCAAAGTCAGGGTAGCACAAGATTTAGCATCTTCTACACGTAAGGACCAGAAGGCTTGGAATATGATATTCTGAAATGCAATGGAACTTAGATTTCAACCAAGAATCACCTACTAAGCAAAATTGAGTATAATCGTTTAGGGAAAAAAGTGGAAATTCAAGGAAATAGAGGATTTTCAAGTGTTCCTGATGAAAAAAAAAACAGAGTTGAATGGAAAATATGATTTTTAAATACACACCTCAGATGAAGCAGAAGAGGGTAATTAGGAAAGTGATACATCATAAGGGATTTAATAAGGTTTATCTGTTCCCATTTCTACATGGGAGGATAATTGTAACTCATTAGGACTTTCTCTTTAGTATGACAGTTAGAAGGATTTTTACAAAATCAAAAGGCACAGACGTGAATTGAATACAAAGATAAAATATTTAAAAATTAAATTTAGGGGTGAGAGAAGAATGTACTAGAAGAACGAGAAAGGGAGAAATGGAATGGTATAAATTATCTGCCATAAAAAGAGGCAAGAAAAAATATTTTGCAGTGGAAGGGAAGAGTGAGAGGAGAAGGGGAATGAGTTAACCTTACTCTCATCAGAATAGGCTTAGAGGAAATAAAAATACAGTCACTATGGGTATAGAAATTTATCTTACTAAGCAAGAAATTAGGAGGAAAATGGGATATGGGAAGGTGAGATGATGATAAAAAAGAGGGTATTCTTGGGGAAGGGAGTGGTCAGTAAGAAAACACTTTTGAGGTTGGACAGGATGAAAGGAAAGAGAATAAAGTAAATAGAGGGAAATAAAGTTAGCAATAGTAATTCTAAAAAAAAAAGTTTTGAAGCAAATTTCTCTGATAAAGCCTTCTTTCTCAAACGTAAAGGGAACTAAGCCAAGTATATATGCATATTCTTTGACCTAATAATACCATTACTCTGCATGAATCCTAAAAGAGATTAAAAAAAAAAAGAAAAGGACTATATGCACAAAAATTAGCAGCTCTCTTCTCAGGGTAAAAAAAAATGGAAACTGAGGGGATGACTATCAATTGGGGAATGGACGAATAAATTATGCTTTGTGATTGATAGGATTTGTGTCTGAACACAAATTGAAGCATATTTTTTCTTCTCTCTCGTTCTCTTTTCTCTCTTCCTCTTTATCTTGAAAGTTTTTTTTGGGGGGGGGAGGAAATCTATCTTTTTTATGTCATAACATGCCTTTAATTTTTTTCTTTATTTTTCTTTTTTTATTATTATTAAAGCTTTTATTTACAAAACATATGCATGGGTAATTTTTCAACATTGATTCTTGCAAAACCTTTTGTTCCAAAATTTCCCCTTCTTCTGCACACACCCTCCCTAGATTGCAAGTAGTCCAATACTTGTTAAATATGTTAAAATATATACATAACATGCTTTTTAAGGAAATTTAGCTGAGGGAAAATATTAAATAAATAGATTTTAAAATACATTTTTACTGAAGTATACAAATGGAGCTTAAACTATTTTAAAATGTTGCAAATAACTGTAGGGTTTATAACTCACTAGTTATCTTTTTTTTTTTAAAGCTTTTTATTTGTATAACATATGTATGGGTAGTTCCCCAGCATTGATCTTTACAAAGCTTTCCATTACAAATTTTACCCCCAGTCCCCTCCCCTCCCCTAGATGGCAGGAAGTCCACTACATGCTAATAATGTTGAAATGCTTGAGAAGTTATGCAAGAAAAATCCTATCTACAAGAAAAAAAAAAGAATCAGAGAAAGGCAACACAATGCAAACAAATGTCAGTAGAGATCATGAAAATGTTATGTTGTGGTCCGTATTTCATTTCCCTCTCTCTGGGTGTATATGGTTTTCTTCAGTGAACAACTGGAACTGGTTTGAGACAATTCTTTGTTGCAGAAAGCCATGTCCATCAGAATTGATCATCATGTAATACTGTTGTTGCTGTGTATGATGATCTCCTGGTTCTGCTCGTTTCACTCAGCATCAGTTCATGCAAGTCTCTCCAGGCCTCTCTGAAATTGTCCTGCTGGTCGTTTCTTACAGAGCAATAATATTCCATAACATTCATATACCATAATTTATTCAGCCACTCTCCAATTGATGGGCATCCCTTCAGTTTCCAGTTTCTAGCCACCACAAAAATGGCCGCCACAAACATTCTTGCACATGTGGGGCCCTTTCCCTCCTCTAAGATCTCTTTGGGATATAGGCCCAGTAGAAACACTGCTGGGTCAAGGGGTATGCACAGTTTGACAACTTTTTGGGCATGGTTCCAAGTTGCTCTCCAGAATGGTTGGATCCGTTCACAGTTCCACCAACAATGTATCAGTGTCCCAGTTTTCCCACATCCCCTCCAACATTCATGGTTATCTTTTCCTGTCATTTTAGCCAATCTGACAGGTGTGTAGTGGTATCTCAGAGTTGTCTTAATTTGCATTTCTCTGATCAATAGTGATTTGGAGCAACTTTTCATATGACTAGAGATGGTTTTAATTTCATCATCTGAAAATTGTCTGTTCATATCCCTTGACCACTTATCTATTGAAGAGTGGCTTGAATTCTTATATATATGAGACAATTCTC
>JAJPUD010017447.1:7573-31289 GCA_023553655.1 Myrmecobius fasciatus
ATTTGCTGTGAAGGAAAATGCAGTGCACAGTGCTGGAGGGAATGGCAATGACGTGCAGGGAGTGATGATACCCACCCTCTTCACAGTATTGGCTGGACAAACTTGTGTCCAGAAGAGCCAGGATCGACCATGGGGGAATCCATCTCATAATAATAATGGGCATTTATATTATACTTTAAGAGTCATGAATCATGATCAGAGAAATGCAAATTAAGACAACTCTGAGATACCACTACACACCTGTCAGATTGGCTAAAATGACAGGAAATGATAATGATAACTGTTGGAGGGGATGTGGGAAAACTGGGACACTGATACATTGCTGGTGGAACTGTGAACGGATCCAACCATTCTGGAGAGCAATTTGGAGCTATGCTCAAAAAGTTATCAAACAGTGCATACCCTTTGACCCAGCAGTGTTTCTACTGGGCCTATATCCCAAAGAGATTTTAAAGGAGGGAAAGGGACCCACATGTGCAAGAATGTTTGTGGCAGCCCTTTTTGTAGTGGCAAGAAACTGGAAATTGAAAAGATGCCCATCAATTGGAGAATGGCTGAATAAATTATGGTATATGAATGTTATGGAATACTATTGTTCTGTAAGAAATGACCAACAGGAGGATTTCAGAGAGGATTGGAGAGACTTGCATGAACTGATGCTGAGTGAAATCAGCAGAACCAGGAGAACATTATACACAGCAACAAGACTATATGATGATCAATTTTGATGGACATGGTTCTCTTCAACAATGATGTGATTCAAACCAGTTGTTCTGCGATGAAGATAGTCATATACATCCAGAGAGAGGCCTGTGGGAACTGAGTGTGAACCACAACACAGCATTTTAACGCTTTCTGTGAATATTTCCATGCATTCTGTTTTCCTTCTTAGGTTGTTTTTTTCTTCTTCTCTTTCTAGATCTGATGTTTCTTGTGCAGTAAGATAACTGTATAGATATGTATACATGTATTGTATTTGTCATATAATTTATCCTATTTAGCATGTATTAGATTACCTGTCATCTAAGGGTGGGGGGGTGGGGGGAAGGAAAGGAAAAGCTTGGGAAAAAAGTTTTTTTTTGCAAAGGTCAATGTTGAAAGGTCACTCATGTTTTGTAAATAAAAAGCTTTATTAAAAAAAAGAATCATGAATCACTTTACAAATATGATCCCATTTCAGTCTCATGACAATCCTGTAGAGACAGATGCTGATATTGCTAATATTACAGATGGGGAAACTGAGGAAAACTGGGTGAAGTGACTTGCCCAGCATTACCCAGCCAGCAACAAACTCCAGGTCTTCAAGCTTAGTAGCAGCCAATCATGTGATTTGGAAGCCCCCAAATAGCTAATGTGACCTTGAGTTTCAACAAGAGAGGCAGGAATTCTAGGATCATGGAGGCAAGAGTGCCATTAAATGCTGCCCTTGTGGGTGACGCAGTTTTGTAATGACTCTGATAAGCTGCAAAGCTTCTTAAAGAAAGCAGCTAGAATATGGAGGATGGGAAGGCAGGGAAATAAGCATTTATATAAGCAGCAACTGTGCTGGGCACTCTATTGAGTGGTTTTTTGTGTGTTTGCTTGACAAATATTATTGGGGTGGCGCCAAGGTGGTGGAGAGTGGACAGGTCTTTGTCTGACCTCTCCCAGCGCCCCTCAAATCAACC
Organism: Myrmecobius fasciatus; assembly: GCA_023553655.1. Lineage (NCBI taxonomy): Eukaryota > Metazoa > Chordata > Mammalia > Dasyuromorphia > Myrmecobiidae > Myrmecobius > Myrmecobius fasciatus. Next base: position 9,241 of record JAJPUD010017447.1, read on the forward strand.
CCAGATCGAGCCTCTGAACCACAAATATTTGGAGTGTAACAAATTTCCAACAGAAGATATTTTGGAAGAACTTTGGGAAAGGTCGGTCTCAACAGGGCAGGGTTTCTATTTTGCAGTTTGGGGCAGGGAGACCCAGGGGGGAGGGACCTTTGCTGGCCAGGGGAATCTAGTGAGAAGCTTGTAGCCAAAATGCAGCAGTGTTTGCTACTCTGTTCTGCTTCGGACAAATTTTGTCTCATCCCTCCTTACAACAACCCTGGGAAATAGATGCTAAGATTATACCCATTTTACAAATGAGGAAACTGAGTCCAGGATTAGTCAGTAAGTGTCTGGTGTCACATAGCTAGTATCTGAAGCTAGATTTGACTGCAGACCAAGCTGATTCCCTGTCTCCACTGCCATACTGGCTTTCTCTCTTAGTTAAGGACTTTGCATTCGTGCTATAAGCTCAGTGGGAGGACCTCAAGCTCTCTAGCTTGTAGAAGACTGATGTCAGTGGGCTCAGGGGATGGCAGCTATCTTCCTATGTCTGAAGGGCAGCCCTGTGAAAGAAGGATTAGCTTGGTTCTGTTTGGTTCCAGAGAGCAGAACCACCAACACTGAGGGTATAGCTGCAAAGGAGTAAAACAAGGTTCAGTGTGGGGGGGGCAACTAGTAAGAGCTCTTCCAAATCCCGGATGGCAGCAGACCTTCCCAGAAGTCTCCAGACCAAAGCTGAGACAATGGCTTCTCTCTCCGGCTGGTGACAGTGCACTTTGGGGGCTGTGGTCGGGCTAGACGGTCACGAGATCCCTTGAAAGTCTGACAGGTGATGATTTTATCAAATAATAATGCTCATGGTAGCTCCCTCACAGGGATTTGGTGAGGTTAGCACTTTGCAAACTGCAAAGCACTAGCAAAATTAAACGTTTTTATTATCAAAGATAGTTTAGCAACTGACTTTGCAGGGGGTGAATATTCCTGCCTCCAGTTTTGGAGTCTATCAGTCCAAAAAATATCCTTTAGCTAATCTCATTTTTATTCCACTAATTAAAAATAAAAGTAGGTTGGAGTGTGCTTAGGAGAGTTGCATTCATCAGCAGGCCCTGGAAATCAAGGGTGGGATTTGAATTCTGGAAGCCTAATTTAATTAGCGCCCTGCACTGGGTCTACTGGGGTGCCTCCTTGCATCCAGGAGTCAGAAACAAATGAGCAGCCCTGGCCCTCTTCATTCTAGATAATCCCATAGAATGGGAGGTCTCCAGGAAGGAAGGTGAGCTCTACTCCATCATGTCTCCCATGGGGCGTCTTGGCCAGGCTTTTGTGGATGGACTATGGGAAATGACCCCATTCCAAATGGCTCATTCTGCTGCCCAATGCTCTGGGAATACAGAGTGATTGGTCAGGAAGGTTTCCTCAGTCTATGTGGTTGTAGGACTGCAAACAATCCTTAAGGGGAAAGAATTTGGCGTTCAAACCTTGTTGGGTAATGGCGAAGGGCGGTTCCTACCTTCTCTATGTTGGGGGCTAATGAGGGAACGCGAGTGGGGGGACGCCTTTGATTCCCTAATTGCCATTACTCACCTACCTGCTTCTCTCCTCCTGCTCATCAGAGACAGTGTCTTGCTTCTGCCAATCATTTCTTGTTCTTTCTGACGAGAAAATAACAATGTAGATGTTCTCTGAGCCCTGCAATTATTCCCACCCTCCTTTTCCATAATTAACAGAGAGAGAGAATATTATAAAATTTCCTCAATTTTATTGGGCGGGGGGAGCTGGTGAACCATTCAGGAAAAGTGTGCATTGGAATAACAATCCTAGCTCAGAAGCCCCAGAAATGCTTCCTATATTGTCTTGCAGATGCTGCAGCTTCCACCTCCTCAGCAGCCCCAGATACTAAAAACTTAGAAAAGAGAGCTTTTGGACCCAACCTCCATGTCCTCTAAAAGTGGTTCAGAGCCAGAAGACACCATGGCTTTATTCATGCAAATGACACTGAAGAAGGCACCTTGCCATCTTGATTGCCAATGGACATTTCCCATCATGCTGTGTCTCTTGGACTTCTCCATCTCTAAGACCTCTTTATCCTGGAAGATCCCAGCAGCCTTGGAGCCCACAGATTCATGCATTGAAGTAACCAATGGCTCTGGGGCCTTCCCCTCTGAATAGGTGGTGGAGGAGGGCTCCTTGTGAACCTCCATGTAAGCCCAGTCATCTCAGAGGCTATCCTCAGAGCTCCTCCTGTGTACATGGTTTCTCCCAAACAGAATGTCAGCTCCACGAGAGCAATAGACTGTCTTATTTTTTTAATTGCATTCCCAAAACCTAGCACAGAATCAGAAGAAATAAATAAATGTTTGTTCATCCATCTACCCATCCAACCATCCATCCATCTGTCCATCTACTCATCCATTCGTCCAACCATCCACCCACTCACCCACGCATTTATCTTATTTTAGCCTCCCATAAATTTGTGATGGCAGACTCTGGAGATATTGTCATAAGAGTAGAGCTGAGGAAACTGAGGCTTGGATAATTGAAAGGATTAGCCTAGAGTGACCCAATCATCAAAAGTAAGACTTAAAATCAAAAATTACCTTTTCCTTTTTTTTTAGGTGTAACTTTGGTTTTTCCTCTGTTGTAATAATGGCACAATTGTTTACCTTTTCTCTTTTAAATCTGGCTGAAATGCTAGACTCTGCTTATTTCCTGTTTGCGGGTTACAACTGGAAGCTGCTTTCTTAGGTTTCCATTTTAGTCCGACTGGAGCTCCTGAAGATGTCTCCTCCTGAAAGACTATTATTCTTCCTGCATCTCCAAAGTCAAGAGAATGGTTTTCTTTGCCCTTGAGATAACTGTAGCCTGTCTGGGTGAGGTAGCGAACATTGGACATGAAAACAGAAGATCCTGACTTCGGTCCCATCTCCACCACTTCTTTATTTCATGACTATGGCCAGGTCACACTACTCTCTCCGAGCCTCAGTTTCCTCATCTGTAAAATGAGTCTAACGAAACTTGCATTAGCTACCTTAGAGTGTTGCTTCAGGGACCATAGAGTGAGAGCTATAAGGGACCCTAGACTTCTTTCAGTTTAACCCCCTCACTTACAGAACTGGCCCTTAGGTCCCCAGAGCTTATGTTCAGAGGCAATCGGTGGCCCCATAGTACATGGAGTACTGGATTTGGCATCAGGAAGATCTGAGTTCAAATCTGCTCTCACACATTTATGATGTAATCCTGGGCAAGTCACTTAAACAAACTGACTCAGTTTCCTCACCTGTAAAATAAAGCTAATAACAAAACCTAACTGTCACAGCCGTTGGGAGGACCAAATGAGATCATATTTGTGCTAAAGTGATTAGCACAGTACCTGACACACAGTAGACACCATATGAATATTTGTTGCTTCCCTTTCCTTCCCCCTGCCAAGTGATTTGCAGCTAATAAATGACTGAGGCCAGACTGAAACCCAGCTGCTCTTGTTGCCATGCCCATCCTCTAACCATTACACTGTGCTACCTTTCTGGGAGATTAAATTGGTATTTACAATGTATGTAGCTACTTTTTGATGAAATTTTAAAAAGAAATCCAACAAACACAGAGTCAGTCTTCAAGTTTGGAAGATGGCTTCAAGTGCTGTCTCTGCCCCTGCTCTGGCATCCTTGAAGATAATAACTTTAAGAAAGAGTGGTAATCTGCATAAGAAGAGGGAGTCCTTTATATTAATTAGATATTTAATGGCATTAACCATAACTATCATTAATATAGCATTTTATGGCTTATAAAGAGCATTGACAAATATTATCTTACTGTACCTCATAAGAAATTCAGGATGTAGATATTGTTGCAATGCCCATTTTACAGATAATATAACTGAGCCAGAGCATCCCACAGCTAGGAAGTATCTGAGTCCAGGTTTGAACTGAGGTCTTCTTGATTCCAGGAATTGTGTTCTATCCATTGGGCCTCCTGGGTGACTTAAATAGCAGATCCAGTTCAAAAGCTGCCTATGCATTTAAAGAAGCCTTTTCTTATCCAAGTTTTCACCAACCATTGGACATTTGTGATGCAGCGATTCTTATGTAGGACTCTCAATATTTTTTGTATATTGAAAATGGCTCTCTGCAATTTGGAGCTATGCTCAAAAAGTTGTCAAACTGTGCATACCCTTTGACCCAGCAGTGTTTCTCCTGGGCATATATCCCAAAGAGATCTTAGAGGAGGGAAAGGGACCCACCTGTGCAAGAATGTTTGTGGCAGCCCTTTTTGTAGTGGCTAGAAACTGGAAACTGAATGGATGCCCATCAATTGGAGAGTGGCTGAATAAATGATGGTATATGAATGTTATGGAATATGATTGCTCTGTAAGAAACGACCAGCAGGACGATTTCAGAGAGGCCTGGAGGGACTTGCATGAACTGATGCTGAGTGAAACAAGCAGAACCAGGAGATCATCATGCACAGCAACAACAGTATTACATGATGATCAATTCTGATGGACATGGCTCTCTGCAATAAAGAATTGTCTCAAACCAGTTCCAGTTGTTCACTGAAGAAAACCATATACACCCAGAAAGAGGGACATGAAATATGGACCACAACGTAACATTTTCATGATCTCTATTGATATTTGCTTGCATTGTGTTGCCTTTCTCTGATTCTTTTTTTTTTCTTGTAGATAGGATTTTTCTTGCATAACTTCTCAAGCATTTCAACATTATTAACATGTAGTGGACTTCCTGCCATCTAGGGGAGGGGAGGGGACTGGGGGTAAAATTTGTATTGGAAAGCTTTGTAAAGATCAAGGTTGGGGAACTACCCATACATATGTTATACAAATAAAAAGCTTAAAATAAAAAAAAATGGCTCTCTGTCTTGTAAAGTTCCTTCCAGCTTTGAGAAGCTATAAATCTTGTCAGGCAGGCAGGAAGAACGAGAGATTCCACTTTCCATTTTCTGATCACTGTTCCTGTGTCAGTGTTTGGTACCAATGGGGAAAGATAGATTATGTTCCCCCTGGATAGCAGATCTCCAACAGAACAAATCCATTTAGTCATGAATTCATACTTTTTTGTTTTAAACAATCTCACTTGTCTTTACAATTTTTAATGTTAGTTTTCTGGACACAAAATAACTTGTAATTATGTAGGTGATGTAGCTATTATATGGTGGATAGAGAGCTGGTTCTTTTGGGCATGGATCCAGGAACATTTGGGTTCATGCCCTGCCTCTGACACATCCAGGCTCTGTGACCCAGGATAGGGCCCTTGGCCAGTGGAGAGAGCATTGGACCTGGATAAAGAAGACCTGACTTCAACTCTCTCCTCAGAGGATTTATTACCTGTGATCTATTTATTGCAGAGTCCTTGTTCATAAAATGGGAATAATAGCATGGAGAATGATACCCACTTCCCAGAGCTGTTGCAGAAATCAAATGCAATATTTGCAAAGTGCTTTACAGACACAGAAGTGCTAAATGGATGCTAGTTGCAATTGATATTAACAGTCCTGACGACCATTCTCTGGGAGTCAAAGTAGTGGACAAGCTACCAGCATTGTTGGAGGGACTTTGCTCCCCTGGGAATTCCTTAGGCTAATGGTCCAGTGTCAGTCCCAGTCATATGAATGTGGCAATCTCCCATGACAAGGCAGCCTTGTGTCCTCAGCCTCGCATAGTAAAAGAGAATCTCAGAGTTGGGTGGAGGAACCTCCAAGAGCAACCATTCCATCCATTCCTATAATCCCATCCCCAGTGAAAGGTTGCCCAACCTCTGCTGGAAGCTCTGGAGGGAGGGAGACCTCCCTGAGGGTATCTGTTCCACTGGAAGAGAACTCGGGGTTAGGAACCTTTTCTTCATGTACACTAAGTCTGCCCTTGCTCTCAGCTCTGGTTTCTGAGCCCAAGCAGACTGTGGCTCATTACAGATTTCCCTCCAAACACTTGGATTGCACTTGCACTGTTGCCACCCCCATTGCCCTCCTTCTGTCCCTCCCCCTGTGTGGACAGATAACCTCTCCCTCTCTCCCCTTCTCTCAGCCCCCCCTTTTGTATGTTGTCTTCTCCCACTAAAATGTAAGCCCATTGTGAGCAGGGACTGTTTTTGCCTTTCGCTTCTATTTTTATCCCCCAATTCTTAATTCAGTGCTTGACACATGTAAGCACCTACTAAGTGCTTGTTGTCTTCCTGCTGAAAGAGCAAGCTGGAATTCACAACCACTAAGGGAACTGTCCCAACTCTAAACCAAGGAGCCTACAATAACTTCTGATCCTCAAAGGGCATCGACTCCACACGTTTGTCCATTTTGATCACTCTATGTGAATTCAAATCCATTTCAATGGGCATTTGTGTACAAGACACTGTCTAATTTAGAAAATAGGAAGACATAAAAGCCCGCCCCTCCTGGGGAGTGTTACATGTAAATATATAAATAAGTACAGGAAATTTTGAGGAGTGATAGGGATGCTAAGAAGTAGAGGTAGAGAAGGGGTGAAATGATGAAAGATCCTGGAGGGCAGAAAGGAAGAGTAGGACCAGGGAATGGCAAAGAGGCTGAGTTGCCTCACAAAGGAAAAGATTAGCTCAAGACTGGAAAGGAAATTGGGAGCCAATGTGGGGAAGGACACACTAACCCCTGCCTCATTTTACCTCTGGGCTCTGGTGAGGACTCAACTACTCCACAGGTCAGTTAGTTGTGGATTACATTACCTTAATGTAATGGAAATAGCCCTGGGCTTGTAGTTAAAAGGCTACATTTTAATTCTATTTTTTCCTAACTCTTAGAATTACAGAATTATCAAGTCAGAAAGGACTTTGTCCACATTTTGCTCCCCCAAAGAAGACTTCTATAACATATCTAGCAAATGGTCATCTTTAGGCTGAAGATGTCAAATAAAGCTGTCTCCCCACACTCTTTGGAGACAGACCTCTGGGGATTGGTCCAATCCTTCAAGTTTGGGTGAGCTTGTACCCATTGCTGAAATCCTCTAAGCCTTAGCTTTCTCATCTGTCAAATAAAAGGGTTGGGTTAAGAGGAACTCGAGAGTCCCATCCAGCTTTCAATGCTAAAATCCTATGAAAGAAAGGGAAGACCCTGGAACTGCTGAGGGGCATGCCATCACAAGAGGCAGGCTGCTTTGTGGATGGTATCCAAGTCAGAGACTACTGGGAGTTCAGAAATTGAATTTATATGTGGTTCTGATTTTGGAGAGCACAGAAACAAGAAGCTGGTTCTGACCCCACTCCAGAAAAGCAATATGGACATGGAGAAAGGGAAAATGGAGAACTGAAGCTCTCTTCTGCCACTGCCTGGTTTAATGACCAGTAAGTTATTATTATATGAGAAATTACTACCATAAGTGAAAATAAATTGGAAGCCCTGGAATACAATGAGAAAATGCTAAGTCACAAGGTGGATGCAGGCTATATGTAGCATCTAGCCTATTGCCAATGATGGCTTGTTTATAAGGAGGAATAAAAGGTATCATGAGAGATGTGAATCTCCAGAAATGGAAGGAGTTGGTCAGGCAGTGGACATTGAGGATTCTCTGTCCAGGGTCCCTGTGTAGGACTCCCTGTCACACATGGTGGGGATTGCTCATGAGCATGATCAAGGAAGACAGAAATAGAAGCCAAGTCCATACTCTTCATTTTACTGATGAGAAATTAAGTGACTTGGCCAGAGGCATATAAGCATTAAGTACCTGCATCCAGATTCGAATCCAGATCATCCCTCCTGCAGTCCTAAGCAACAGCCTCAGTGAGGGCCCTCTTCTCTGCAGCTTCTGTGGGCTTTGTCTTGGGGACAGCAAGGGAAAACAGTGAAAACCAAGGTCCGGTAGGCTAAAGGACATCCCAACTCTTGGACCAATTCCAATGTGAGATTCCTGTTCAGAGAGAGATAATGGAGTTCTGCTACTCACATCCTAGGGATGAGGGAAAAGTCTTGACCCCCCCTCACTTTTCTTATTTCTTTTTGAATCCATTGGTTAGCCTTTCCTGAAAAGGGGGTGCTCCATTCCAAAAGGCTTGGGTAATAGAATTCCCTCAGCCCTTTTGCCATAGGTGCTGACTTTCCTATAATTTCTATTCTTTTCCCCAGGAAAATGGCAGCATCGGAAATAATTTAACCTAAAACCTCCCTCAGTTGGAATCTCTCTCTCTTGGCACTGCTGTAATTTGGCTTACAATTATAGCTAATTGAACAGCTTCAAAGTAAGCCTCACATTGCATGCACATGAAAAAAAATAAGGGCTAATGTGCTAAGCATGCAAAAACATGATCCTAAAAGTTCATTTTTACCAGCAGACGAGGAAGCAATTAGTGGGACATTTTTTCAGTAGGGAAAAAACACCTTCATAAAGAGAGAAGCCTCGAGATGATCTAGGTGCCCTATTTTGGGGGCTCTAATGAGAGGAAAGGGAGAACTACAGGTGGCCTCCAGACTTCGAAAGGTTCCCACCCTGAGGAATCAAGACCCATTAGTCTCATTATTTGCAGATACTTGACAGGATGAGAGAGGAAGGGAACCAGCCATATATGAGGAGATGGGAATGGAGAAGTGGAGGCTAATGAGATGAAGCAAAAAAAGGGGCTCAGAAAACCTGCCACTGAGATCTGCTTGCTGTTTTTTTTTAAATCTTGTTCCCAGAAACAAACAGTACAATCTCTGAATATCCAGTTAATCAGTTCATTAGAAATCTGGGAAGATCCCAGCCTTGCCCTAACACTCCTGATTAGGCACCCATTTTGCCATACATATACTGTAAATCTTTTAGTTAAAATTGTTCAGTGAATCTCCCCATTTTGTAAGGTATTCATTTCAAATCATAAACTCTTCATCTGCTGAATTACCAAATAAATTAAACCATAAATCATCTTACTGTTGAATGTGACTCCTTCCTAGAGCAGGTGGGGGATAGATATTCCTTTTCCTGTCATCTCTCTTTTCTCTCTACTTATTCTAACCACAAATAACGCCTTACTAACCCTGTCAATTATGTCTCCATTATATCCAATGATAATCATAACAATCCCATCAAGTACGTTGCTGTTGTTCTCATTTTCCTGAGAAAAACCGAGGCTCTAATTGAGTTTAAGTGATTTGTCTAAGATCCTGAAGCTAATAAGTATCTGAGACAGGATTTGAATTCAGGTCTTCCTGACACCAAGTACAACACTGTCCACTGAACCAGTTCTGACCTTAGCCATGCTGTCAATCCCTTCTGATGACTATTTGATTTTCTTCTAAGGTGCTGTAGGGAATCACTGAGTAGCATGTAGGGTATGTGACTCCAACAGGAGTTGGGAGATGCTGAGGGCAGACACTAAGAAAGGACACAGTAAGGTGGAAACCCCAAGGTGTGAGTGCCCTCATCTGGATCAACCACAGGCCCTCACCCAACTCCTTGGAGGAAGTGGGAGCTGGACAATTGTGGGAACCAGAGAGACATTTGGAGAGAGGGGAGGATAATGCAGTCCTGTCTCAGGGAGGTTCCAGTGATGATACTGCCTTCTGAAAGGTGCAGCTCCATCTGTTTCTGTAGAGGCTGCTCTTCCTAAACTCTTTCCCCATCCACTTGGGGGCATCATGAACTTAACTTTTTAAAAACACTTGAACAACTGCATTTCACTGTAATTGATTTCTTTGAAATCCTACACATTTTATTTTATATACTTAAAAATGTTATTTTGACAAGGGACCATCACACAATATTTTGTTACCCTGAAGCCTATTATCCTGCCTTTATTTTATGCACATTTTGGTTTGTTGGACTTCATGATGTCCTTGTTCTACTTCATCCCATGGAATATCTGGAAACATTACTGAATGGGGGTAGGCTTGTGGGAGGCCCTTTTAGCTCTAAATCTGTAACCTCAGATCAATGGTCTTAACATTAAAGTCTTGTCTGGGAAGCAATGAGTGGTATCTGTCACTAATGGTGCCATGTATTTGTGCTGTCCACTGTGGAGAGGGAAGGAGTTTGGGTCCTTGGATTAGTCAGAGACTAGTTCATTGTTGTATTTCCAACTATGTTGCATAATAGGTACTTAATACAAGTTTGTTGTATGACAACATAGTAAAGAGTAGAATGTCATTTTAGGACAAAGCTCCAGAGGATGGATGCATATTTTTATTTTTTAAACCCACCTGTCTTCCTTTCTTCCTTTCTCCCTATCTCTTTTCCCTCTCTCAACTGAAGTGTCTTAACTGGAAAAGATCTGTTGTCAAAATTCAATGAACACATACTGAAAATCAGTTCTATTTTTCTAAAAATTTTCTTTTCCAAAAGAAATATTTAATTTAGATTAAAAAAAAAACAAATGAGAAGAGATAGAAACAAGAGAGAATGAAAGAGAGAGACACAGAGAGAAACAGAGACACACAAAAAGACAGATGAAGAGACAGAGACAGAAACAGAAAAAGAGATAAAGACAAAGACAGGACAAGAAAAAGAGAGAGAAAAAGAAAGAAAGAGAGAGAAGAGAGAAGAGAGAGAGGGAGGGAGGGAGGGAAGCAGAGAGGAGGGAGGAAGGAAAGGAGGGAGGAAGGGAAAGAGGAAGGAAAGGAAGGAGAGAAGAAGGGAGGAAGAGGGAGAGGCACACAGGGAGAAATTGTGGAATATTCTGAGAAAATAACAATTGTCAAAGTCACATTTCCCCACAATTCAGCTTAGAAACCAGTTTGCTAGCCTAATGATAACATGTGACTACTCTGGACTGCAGCACTGCTTCCAAATAATACTATGAAATAATGCATATAGTGATTAACTTAGTGCTAGCTTACAAAATTAAAAACAATTTTTCAACCTCCATTTCTAGCTTGATTCTTTTTCATTTTAATATTTTCAGCATAAATCCATAATCCAATTTGTGGCTGATAATGACACAGAATCAGTGAATAAGCAAAAGCCATTTAAAGTGAGCTCTCGGGAGGAGCTGTCCCTGGTACTTAGGAGACGGGCGCCCCAGGGAGGTGTCTGCTCAGATAGATGCTGGCCGGGTCAGCCGCTCTCCTCCAAGCTGCCCCCGCTGCAGGGGCCCTGGAAGTGCATGGCGCTCAGAGGGTCCGCCACGTAGCCTGTTTGAAGAGAGCACAAGTTCACTGGGATGTTTGCCTCCATCACCCACTTTCCTTTTCCAGCCCAGACTCGTGCCAACAATGACAAGAGTGTAGTTTCCATGATAAGTAAGTTGTTTACTTGCCAATTTCTTTGCAGCGCGTCTGCAGAATTTGGTCAACAGCTGCTAGTGCTCCATTACCCAAAGGAAAATTAAACTTAAATGTTAGCGCTTGCGAAGTGAGCTGATGGAAAGGGAAATTGCAATGTGGGGCATTTGGCTTTCACCCACGTGCATAAATATTGCCCAAGGAGCCTTGGCACTTTACTTGGATTATACCTTTTCTATTTATTTGGGTCACAGTTTCATGGTCCTGGCTGAAGAACCAGAGATCTTGAATAGTCAACCCCCCTCATTTTTCCATAGAAAGAAACTGAGGCCCAGAGAAGTGACTGGTCCAAAGTTAAGCAGGTCCTAAAAGTGGAGCTGGGATTGGATTAAGAGCCCCGCTTGCCCCTTTTGTTCCCTCTTGGGGGAAGGGACTCTCATTATTTCTTTATCTCCATGCTCAGCACAGTACCTGGCACATAGAAAACAAGCAATAAATGCTACTGTTCCATAGCGAGAGAACAGGATGATTTTCTTTCCTTCCTCCTCCAAGGATTCTAAACTTAGCAAGCATCAAAAACATCCTTTCAGAGGGATGAGATCATCAGTGATCACAGCTGGCATTGACTTTGCCCTTAACTATTGAGCTTCTAAACAGCCCCCTCCCCACTAGATGTTACAAGTAGTATTATGGATGGAAAAACTGAATTTCAGAGACAATTTTGTTTTTCTCAAGATCTCACAGCTGAGGTAGAATATTTTTCTTCACTGATGCAGATCAGCATGTCCTGTCACTTGGAATTGCTTGGGGGCAATGATGAGATTCAGTGTTCTGCCCTTGATTACCCAGTTTGAAATCATCAGAAGCAGAATCTGAACACAAACCTTCCTAAAACCACACCAAATACCTTAATCCCTAAACCAGGCTGCTTTTTATTTTTTGCTTGGATTATTTCCCCCCTCTGGAAGGTCCAGGACTCACATTTATACCAAATGGCCAGGGTCTTTTGACTAACTCCTATCTGTCCTATTACAACACTTACAAATGATCATCCAGTCTCTGCTTAAGTCTCCCAGTGAGGGAAGGACATCCATGACATCCTAAGGATGCCCATCTCTCTTTTGGGCAGTTCTCAAATGCAGCACCTTCAGAATATCCAAGTAGATTTCCCCCTGAACAAAAAAGGAACTCTTTTCTCAGGATGTTGTAGCCAGTCTTGAGAGACCAGGTCACCAGGGGCAGAATGCAGTTGTTTGTTAGAGGATTTCCCAAGCTGAGATGTGAATGCCAGCCAGGAGCCTTTCCCTCGCTGGTCATCAGTCATTGCTGCCCAAGACTGCCAAATTTCCCAGTCCAACCCAGCCACTTAAATTCCCAAGAAACACAGTCATGTGCAGTTGGTGAGAAACTTTCCTCAAGAGACATCCCCGCCAAAAATCATTTCAGCAGATCATGAACAACTGGGAACAACTACAGCTCATGTGAACACCTTTGCCCAGTGGACTCCCATCAGCCTCTAGACAGACCTAGTCAGGACTGTGTGTGTGTGTGTGTAACGTTGTATGAATGTGGATGGGTGTGTGAGTAATGTATATATTGTATGAAATGAAAATTGTGTCTCAAACTATATGACTCAGTAACTAGAGTGTTGGATCTGGAGTCAGGAAGATCCGAGTTAAAATTCTACCTCATACCTTAAGATCTGTGTCACCCAAAGCAAGTCTACAACTACAATCTACCTTACTCTTCTCATTTGTAAAATGGGGAGAAAATTCATAGCACCTACTTTCCCAGGTGATTTGGAAGATAAGATGGGATACAATTTATAAGTATCTTGTAAACCTAAAGTACTACATAAATGCAAGTAATAGCACACAGTGTCATATTGTTCAGTCTGGATAAAGACAAATGCATGTGCATTAGAAAAATGAAAAAAAAACCCAACAGCTCTCAGTCCTTTATTGGCCATGATGGAGCTCATGATGGTTTCTGAGGGATTCTCACAGGCCTGTGCTGTATCCTGGACTATACTTCCCCATACGATGCTAATGGAGAGACTGCACATATAGCCACAGCAAACAAAAGGGCCTTTTCCCCATGCTGGGGGCCAGGTCAGGTGGGAAATGACTCCAGATGAAGGTTAGAGCAACACCAAAGTGGGGGAGATCAGAACTGAAAACTTTCTGACTTCAAAGTCCCACCTTCTATCTACTGCCCCTTTATCCACTTTAGATCTGCAAGGGCATTTAGAGGTCACTAACTTTAACCTCCTCATTGGACAGACAAGAAAGTTCTTTTCAGAGAAGCTAAATGATTTGTCTCCATCAGGACTGAGATGCCTGATGTCCCGGGTCCAAATTCGGCTGCCTTTCCCCTCTACCTTCCCTTCCTTGACATTTAACTTTGAGAGGAAACATTCACAGGGGTCAAATCTGGATGAGAACCAAAGTCAGAGACCTTGAAAAATCTATCGGGGAAGAGACAACAGGGACCTTGATGGAGCCTCCCCAGAAGAGCCCTCAAGTTCACTGAATATATTCAATAGGGTGCTAGACCTGTATTCAGGAAGATCCCACATTGAAATCCTGCTTTTGATACTAGTGGGATGCTTCTGAGCAATTTCCTTCATCTTTCAGCCTCAATTCTTCACCTATAAAATGGGGACAATAGTAGTACCTACCTCCCTGGGTGGTTGTGAGGATAAAATAAGATCATATTTGCAAAGTACTTAGCAAACCTTAAACATGATACAAGTGCTAATTATGTTTTACTACTACTACTGTTATTGTTATTATTATTCTAGGGTTTATACCCCTGAAAGCCTATCACCTGGTTTGACAGTTTCTCCTAGTCCATGTTAGCTCATGGGGAAGAAGGTACAGGCTTCCTACAGTCAAGCATAATGGGAAGAATCTGGTATCAATTTCAAATGAGATGATATTTTGTACAATGCTTACCCAGCATACAGCAGGCACTTAATAAATGATTATTTCCTTCCCTCTTCTACTTCCTTACATTAGAAAATATGCTGGATTTGTAGTTTCATTCCGATCTCTCATAAAATATCTTATGATTTTGGGCAAGGGACTTGATATCTTTGGGACTCAGTTTCTCTAAAATGGAGTGGAGTCCCTCCTAGCTCCATATCAATAACCCTAATAGACGATCAATAAAGGCTTTGAGTCTGCAAGTGGAGGCTGGATGACCATTTGTTAGGGATATTGTCAAGGGGATATCTCTCAATATTCAGGTATGGAACCGAGGGGATGATTGGACACCAAGGCCCTTCTAACCCTGAGACTCTACGATTTCCTGCTCTTTGTGACCAGCTGCCACTGCAGCCAAGTTTCCCAGTGTATCTGAGAGAATGCCTACGAAGCCCTTTGTAAATTCTAAAGGGATCAATTGGTGCCAGGGATGATTTTCATGATTATTCCCTTTCCTCCGACTGTGGCCGAAGTTCCCCACTGGACAAAGGTCCCTTTGCTGCTTGAGCCAGCACATTTCTGTCTTATTTCTCCATCTTATGGAATCTGGCCCCAAGGGATGTTTCTTCTTTTCTTTTTCTTTTTTTGCTGAGGCAATTGGGGTTAAGTGACTTGCCCAGGGTCACACAGCTAGGGAATGTTAAGTGTCTGAGACCAGATTTGAACTCAGGTCCTCCTGACTTCAGGGCTGGTGCTCTATCCATTGCACCACCTAGCTGCCCTGGGATGTTTCTTTAAAAACCATCGATTGCACTGAAATATTTGCTCCATTTTGAAACTTCTTTTTGAAATACAATACTTCTGGTCAAGGCAGGCATTTCAAAGGATACTCCATATTTTGGAGCTGTATAATACCACCTATAAAAGCATGAAAAATGAAATTACACTTATATATAAAAGGGATGATTTGACTCATGAGCACCATTTCTAGCTCCACCCTGCTTCCCCCAAATTCTGTTCCTGGACAATACAATTATGTTGTAAAGCTGCTGATGAATGGTGCTTGCCACTTTCCAGGCAAGAGCTGAAAGTCAAAATCATAAAAGGCCCTTGCTGTAATGTTGCCAGGTATCGCATCCTCATCCATCCAGCCCCCTAGAGTATTTTTCTAAATAGCTTTCTAATGCCTCAGGTAACTCTGAGACTGGAGACTGAGCACATTAGCGAGGTCATCCAAATCACTTAGACCGTCCTAAAAGTTGAAGGGCCTTTGGGGCAGATTTCTTATTCCATCAAGTGTATGGGTTAACTTCTGTATTTCTTAAAGCCCTGAAAATGCACCAGCCTTAAGAAATAGGCTTGTTTAGACAACTCATTTTCCAGTTTTCCACAAAATCAAAAGCAGAAGGCTTTTATAGGGGGATGCATATGGCTTGGCTTTCTTGGGGACATGGATTCCCAGATTTAGGGGAAAAAATGGCCTGTGGTGACTGCCTTTGCTTTGTGGCTTCCAGTAACCTGTGTAGTAGCACCTCTCTAACGGAGGAGAGAAGTTGTTTCTGTGGCAAGGAGGAAAATACCGTTTTCTGGCAAAGTTGCTTGTACCAACCATTGGCTGTCATGTGACTACTGCCTTGTTTATGGTGGATAGTTGTGTTTAGTGCTATGCCTCTGGGTGAATGAATTGTGTTTTTATGTGTATGGATACATCATGAATCAATCAATGAATGTTTTTATCAAGAACTTACTGTGTACCAAACTCTATGCTAGAAGAATGGGATGAAAATATCAAGAATGAAACAGTCCCAATGGGCGAGTAATAAGAAAACAAGACAATTCATAGATTCAGAACAAATAGGAGGACACTTAAATACAAGGTGCTTTGAGGAGGGAGGTAATAAAACATTCGGGATCAGGACAATTTTCCCATAGAAGGTGGACCTTGAATTGGTCTTCCTACTGTTTTCTCCAAGCCCCCTCCTCCACCCCTCCCCTTCCTTTCTTGCGAAAATCAGAAAGAAGGGGAGGGTCTGACAGAGAACTATAGTCAAGAGCTCCATTGCAGTATAATGGGCTAGAAAAGGGCTTTCCTAAAATAGTTGCAATGCTATCTTTTCTTTTTCCTCATTGAAGTCTTTGAGCAAAGACCAGATGATCATTTGGTGGATGTCTGTAGGCAGGATTCTTATTCATGTATGTGTTCATGTATTGGACTTGCATCTACTGGGGATTGTTTCAAATGTAAAATTTTGTAATTCTGTCAGATGAAAACCTAAGTAAAATGTGGTTAATAGAAGGATTTGTAAGAAAAAATCATTTGAGTGTGAGGGTGAAGCTCTGGGGTAGTGTCTGAACTGGGGGGAAGAAGCCTCAACACTGGTGTCCCCAGGGAACCTGCCACCATATATCTTTTAGCTACAATGACAGAAATTTGTACAGCATCAGAGACTAGCAAAAAGAGCCCTGTTTTTTTTTTAAGAATGAGGACTAATTCTCAGTATTTGACATTTTTCTTTTGAATTCAGTATCCTTTGCCTCAGTTTCTCTATCTATGAAATAAAGGGATTGGGGTTTTCCACACAACCACACTGCCTTACAGAGAAAGTGAAATATACTCTGCCCTTCTACTGCACCATTTCTGTCCATTAGAAATCTCACCAGAAATGACTGGTCTTCAAAATGTTGGTCCTATAAAAGAACTCAGAGCTGGAATAGTTTTCATTATTAGAAGAGTTGGTTGGTTATTTGTGGGTTTCAAATAAAATATGGAAATTTGGTGGAAAAAAAGCTTTTGAAGATAATGACACTTCTAAATTTATGATTCTGTGTCACTGAACCACTAATCTCTGTGATAGCAGGTTCCAGAATACCTGTTTTCCATTGCAGGGTGAGGAAAGGGTGTCTGGGTACTAGAGAGAAAGTATCATCTGTAGCTCAATGTTTTAATCAACTAATCTTGCTAAGTAGGTATTCAGGGATTTCTATGTTGCCAATTAATGGCCAATTAATTAAAATGTAATAATTTTTTAAAAAAGTTATCATTTTAAATACTGGTGCCCAATGACTTTCCAACGAATGGTTATTCAGTCTTTGCTCGTGACAAAAAAGTCCCAGTAATCCTGCCTTAGATATGGTTCAAGTTAGGGTTTTCACCTTGCTAAATTTAATATGGATGTTTCTTTTTAGTTTGTTTTTTACAATCTACAAATAATGGGGTGTATTGTGTTGGGGCATATTTGACCATTTTTGCTTAATGGTTATTAAATTTAAGTTTAAAAAAAATCCAATGTTTACTAAGTGTATATCAGTCCCCAAAGAGCAGTTTTTGTTTTGGAGAATTTTGAATGGTAGGACACTTACCATTTTTGTCAGTTTGAGGGAAGCGAAAGTTTCTCCTCATCTCTTCCAGAGATGGACCTTGAGCGAGGATCTGTCCAGGACTGAAAAGTTCAGAAGTTCCACAGAATATTAGTTTGTATTTTCAGAAAAAAAAATGTTTGGCTCATCTTGTGGGAGTGCCCCCAGAAAGCCTGGGGTTGGAGGGAGGAAGGGGGCCGGAAAAGAAGTCGAAGATAGGAAATGGTTTGTTTTTGGCCAGGGATCTCCAGATCTGCTTCCTGTTCCTTAAGGGAATGCCCTGTTTCTTTGGATGATCCCATAATTCCACTGGTGTGAGGAGCTCTTTGAGAAGAACTCCCTTCACACTGAAGACTAGCCCCTTCTTAGACACCATCCCGGGCCCTGAAGGATGGGTAACTTGCCTCTTGTCAGAGGTTAGAACTGACCCTGATGTTCTGACTCCCAGCCTTTCCCAGGCGAGGCTGCCTCTGTCCCCAGAGGAGACCAGTGAATACAAATCAATAAAAACAAAGGTTGGGGAGCAGGCTATTCTGGCTGGGCAGGGACAGTGAATGACAAATGCTGCCAGAGAGCTGGGGGGTATCCCCCGCCTGGAGGGACTAGAATGTCATTCGGCAGGGGTTCCAATGCGCTCCGGTGACCTCAGCCCTTTGGGCGGCGATTCTCAAGAACAATGTGACTGTCTCCTAGAATAAATATTTCATCACCAGAGTGGCGATCTAGTTTCCTGCACTTGGTTCTTTGGAAAAATAAGGGCCCATCCCCAAGCTGTCTCCTGGCATTGCTGGCTTTGGGTCCCCCGAGGAGATTGTACAAAGGAAGAGTGGCCATGTGGGACAGATGGAAAGCTGGCCATGGCCACGTGAGCCTCGGGACAAGAACAGAGGCTCAGTCCCCGTCCCCTTGCTTCTAGGCTCCCCAGCGGTGGGCAGCAGCTGTCCAAGTACCCAGAGATCCTCCAGGAGCTCCGTGCCCGCTGAAGTCGGGGCAATGCAGCTGGCACTTGGATCCCAATGAGGGCCACGGGGAACTGATGGCAGGTAAGGAAGGTTCCCGGCTTGGAAGCGTTTGCTTTCAGGGCAGTAAGGAGTGGGGAGAGCTGGAGAGGTCCAAACCTCAGAGGTCGAGTAGCCAGACCTCTTCCATTGTATAGATGGTACAACTGAGGCTCAGAGAGGACATTCTGAGGCGCCTTCAGAAATAGCCAACGGGCATTTATCGGTGAGATGGGCACCGTGGGGACACAAAGAACAAAGACTGAGGCTTGTTTGCCCTTGAGAGCCATCCTGCTGGGGGTGGAAGGATCTTGCTGGAGGAGAGAGCCTCTGGGTGCAACCTCTCCAGTGGCTGTGCTGTGTGGGGCCATCCAGGGCAGGGAGGCTAGAGACAGCAACTTCTCTTTTTGGAAGGAGATTTATTTTCCTTTGGAAATTCACAGGAGGAAAGAGCCTTTGTGCTGGTGTGGGACAGTCGGGCTCCCTTTTCTAAGTGTTTAAAATGGCTGAGAGGATCTCACTTAATCGGTCAGTTGGAATAGCCCGTGAGGTGGGAAGAGGCAGGTCCTGCTGCCATCTGGGGGTCCCACAAACCCTGGGTACAGGAGGATCTGAGGAGGGGGCCACCTGGAGAGGGGGAAGGATGGAAGGTCTCCTGATGCTCAGCCCCAAGGAGCTCATTCACAAACAAGCTGTCCATAGCGTCTCTGTCCTCGTGGAGCTCCACTGAGCCACAGCTTATGGACTCGAGTCTGAGAAGTGGTGGGAGAATAATGGTCGGCTCCCACCGATGGGGGACAGGAGAGGGTGTGGCTCGGTGGTCTCCTGGTCAGCAGAAACGCTCCTAGTCACAAGAGAATTCCCAGAAGGCTAAAGGGTCTTGCTAGGAATCTCCCACCCATCATCTCGGGAGTCAGGGAGCCGGCTGGCCACCCATAGGTTCTGATGGGGGGCTCAAGCTGAAGCCCACCGGGCCAGTGACAGAACACAAGTCGCTTGCTCAGTGAGTCTCCTGTGTAGTAGCTGATACACCCTCATTAACAGGAGGGGGAACGAGATCAGGGAGGGGTACACATTCAGGAGTGGGCGCAGTGGGAGGGGAAGGAACGTCAGGGAGGCCTTCGGAGAGGTCTCTCCCAGGGGAGACGCTGAGACGGAAGAGGGAGAGGGGAGAGGGCGGGATTTCAGGGTGTCATTGTGGGTGTCAGGTACCAGGATACCTGGGAGGCGTCAGGGAAATTAGGGCGTTTTCACACCTGCTCCTGCAGGAGCGCATCAAAAAGCGGAAACGCTTCACTTCCCCCGAGCCTGTTCACTCTCTGAGCCCCTTTCGGGAGAGACCTCGCTTCCTTCTGCCTCGGTTTCCTTAAGAATGGGGACAATGGCTGCTCTTACTTCCCAGGTTGTGAGGAGCAAGTGAGCCAACGTAAGCCCTCAGCACAGTGCCCAGCACACAGCCAGCGCTTAAGAATAATTGTTCCCTCTCCCTTCCTGGATCTTGGAAGAGTGAGCGAGCATGGGGGGGGGGATACAGGCTCAGAAGCAGAATTCATTCGTTGCCATCTGGCCCAGGGATCAAACTCAAATAGAAATACCCCTGGGGGCAACGGGGTAACTTGGGAACCACAAAGCAACATTTGTTGTATTCTATTTATTTTGTTAAACACTGCCCGATTACTCTTTAACCTGGGAATTTTGCATTGACATCTCTGTATTTCTAGCCCTTTATGTTACAGAAGAAGAAACTGAGGTCCTGAGAGGCCCACAGATTGCTCTAAGACCACAGATTTAGCTTGGCAGCCATCATAGGAACCCGGTTGTCGTCCACCTCCTGCATGTTATAGAGGAGGAAACTGAGACTTAAAGAGCCATATTTTGTCAAGGACGCCTGAGTAGGGGAAGAGTGGGAACCCAAAGGACGACCTCCGGCTCCATTAAACCCTTTTGTCCTCTCTGGCCAAACGGAGGAAAATAATACGGGCCGTTCAGAGCCGGGTAAAGTCTAAGGTCGCGGTCGCGTTGTAGAGTTAGCAGCCCAGGGAAGTCACACGTGGAAAAAAGTCACTGAAAGGTCTTTGAGAAGGTAATAGGCCTCCTGACTTAGCTGAGGCTAAGGGAGATGAGGGTACCATGAGGAAGGATAGGATTTGGAGCCAGATGAGCTGCTAGAATCTTCCTTCTGGAGCACTTGTGAACTCTGGCTGGACCTTCTCGTCTCCACCCTTCATCATGGTACCCACTCCTTCAGTCCACCTGCCCCCCTCTGGCCAAGTGGACACTGAGCCCAGGGAGCTGCCATGATTGCCAGCATTGCCCTGACGTTGGAGGGAGGGCTCTCTCTCTGGTTGTGAAGCCCTGAGATTCTCTGTGTCTCTGTCTCTGTCTCTGTCTCTGACTCTGTTTTTCTCCCTGTCTCTGTCTGTCTCTATCTCTGTGTCTCTGTCTGTCTGTCTGTCTCTGTCTCTGTCTCTGTCTCTGTCTGTCTCTGTCTCTCTCCCTCTCCTTTCTCCTCTTTTTCTCCTCCCCTCCTTTTTCCCTTCCCTTTCTCCTTCCCTCTCTCCTTCCCTCCCTCTTTCCCTCTCTCTATCCCTCTGTCCCCCTGCATCAGACTCAGGTAGTGTGGCCTGTGGCCTGGATCTTTGTCTGTGGTCACTTCTTTGCCCTTGACCCTGTCTGCCATCTCGGATCCCAGAATGGCCAGACACATCCCCCTGAGTCACCTGTCTAGCCCGAGCCCGTCTCTCTGCTCCGAGGTCCCACTTTGTCTACAGCGTCACACCTGCTTGGCTCCTTCCCGGCCCCAAACCTCTTTGGCCAAGCGGTCACACTCAAATTTCTGCCTCCAAGTTCTCCTTCAGCCTTGCTTCTTGGGGCTCAGATGCCACCATCTCTCCTTCAGCCAAACTGGGCCGAGAGCATTGCTCGGTTGCCCCTGCATCCTTTCTGACTGCCCCCTCCCCTGTGCTGGAAACTACTCCCTCCCTCTCTCTGCCTCCCAAGGCCATTTTCTGCCTCAGTGTTCAATCCAGGTGCCCCCTCCTTCATGAAGCCTTCCCTGATTTTCCAGGGATCCTTCCCTCCAAAGAGGGAGCCTGGATCTCTCTTTGCCCTTATTCCTTTCTACATGTAGCTCTGGAGCCCTGGCACTTGGGAGAGAGACCCGTGCCCGGGGCAGAGAAGACCCTCAGCAATGGTTTCATCTCCCCCGGCTGCATCAAGGATGTTTCACTTAGGGAGGAGGCCGTTGACACTGTCGGGGGAATCTCTTTCCTGGTGGCTGGAGTGGGCAGGCTCCTCAGTGGTCAGAACCTCCAGCTGCTGACCAGGAAGGGTAATAGGAGGAGCACAGGCAGCGGACAGTAGGGGCAGGAAGAGTTTTCCCTCCTATGGCCCATCAACCCTCTCTCCTTGACTCACTCTTCCATTGAAGAGCCCCCAGTCTACCTCCAGCTCTCTCACTTTTAGGCAGAATCTGGGGTAGGCCCTCAAGTCCTTTCTCTGTTTGTGGGCCTCCTTCTGTCACCAGTCAGTCAGTCTGTCTGTCAGATGGCAGTCTGGTGTCAGTATCTGTCAGCATGTCTGTCTGTCAGTCACCAGTCAGTCCATCAGTCTTTCATAT